>WAAG01009492.1:1478-44505 GCA_013390105.1 Tichodroma muraria | reverse complement strand
TTATGTAGTCTCTCTATGTGTCTTCACTCTGGCCTTTCTTTCACTCCGGAGAGGATAGAAGTTTTCTGGTTTCATCTGAATATTTAAAGAGTTCACAAAGGCAGCAGCCATGCCAAAAACAGTCAGGTAATATATTTTAGACCATGCTGGACTATGGAGCTGCAGAACCGTTCCTGGCCGCCGCAGCTGGCTTGATTATTGCGGCTGGAGAGAGAGGGTTAATAGATTCTTCTTTCCACCCCTCGGTCTCATCAGGGTTAAATTAGTCCAGAGTAAACTCCACTCAGGAAGCCATCCCCGCCCGGTCTCAGCAGCATGATCTCTCGTGGCTCCGGGACAGCCCTGAGGAGCTCTCCCAGCGACCATGCTGCTGGAGAAGGGAACTCGAATTCCATCAGCCAGATATCAGCGGCCGTGGCTCGGCCCCGCGATCTTTTTTCCCTTTCCCGGCCGCGTTTGGTCCGGCCCGACTCCCCCCCAGCCCCTGAGGGCCGCGGGGCAGCGGCCGGCAGCAGCTGTTACCTGTGTCCCAGCCGGAAACCAAGAGAGAGCTGTTCCCGCGTTTGCATTTAAAAGGTGCATTCACAAAGGCGTACCCACGCTTTCATTGGTTTTATCAAGTGTCAGTAATATACACTGGCCAATCATGGCCAAACTACTACACTGGGCTACTGTTGCAGTAATTTTATTTTTTTTGTGTGTCTTAAAGATTGTTTTGCTTTTCAGCCTTGATTTCTCTGTAGAAGACACAACCAAAGTGCTAGCCAAAAAGCCTTAGTGATTAACAAAAATCACCAACCACATACAAGGGTGATGGACAAGAGGATTTGTGGTGCCAAACCTCAATATTTGAAAATGCAGGCTTATTACCGTGTGTAGCACTAGTTTAGTACCAAAGTGGGGAACCTGCCATGTGCTGATAATTTGAAAAAACTCAAAGTGGTTAAGCTCATTGGTAGACTCACATCTATGAGATCTATGGATCATGGACTCCATCTAAAGGTTTGAATTCTAACAGCTTACTCCATGTTTTATTCAACTGTTGTTAGCTCTCATGAGCAGTAAGGGTCAAGCAGTTTTTACTCTTTTGGGTCACAACAAACCAAAGCCCTTTTATATTTTCTTTGTGACAATACAGGTTTTCTTAAACCTGCTGCCACTTTTCAGAAGGATATAAGATAAATACAGAGCAGAGGAACTTCACTGCTTTTTCCTGCACCTGATGGTACCTGCTTCCAGATGGACACTTGCAGCTTTGCAGAGTGCTTTGAGATCCTCAAACACTCTGCATGGTTTCTCAGAAATATGATTCTATTTGCATCTGTCATTTCAATTAAAAGTACATGCTTTTTTCCTAGTAATTTTCTCCCGAGGCATCTGCTAGCACTAGACTTTGAAAATTCAATAGGATACTGAAAGGATTCTCACCCTAATACTACAGCTGATTTGGGGATTTACTTCTCTGTCATGTTCTGGCTTGACTATTAGTCTTCTATGCAAGGTAAATCAGAACAGCTTCTTTCTTTACTATGGTCTCTCTGTGCCACTGTCCTGGCTCTCCAGTGTTCTCCCAATCAATACAGGTGCAAATGGAGCTACACAGAGCTCACCAGCCAGGTGATGTGGGGACAAGTTTCCCTTCTCCTGTTCTATGAGGTTTTTTGGGTTTTTTTTTCATCCATTCAAGTTTCTCTTTAGGTATGTTTCTATTGATTTTTAAGAAAAAGTGACTTCGTCCAGCCTTCCTTTCATGCAAATTACCTTTTTGAGATGCCTTGTAAATTGTGCTTTCAATGATCACTGCGTGTTCACTTTCCATAGCACAGTGTTTAGCTATCTTTTGATATTTCAGACACTGGATGTAGTACAGACTTGGAATTATTATTTCTCCTGGTCTCTAAGTTCCACTCTCTCCTCTTTTGATGGCTTTTGAAACTCCTGCCCTCCTAGTTTCTCTATATATTCATAAAGTGCACAATGCTAGCGTTTCAGATTTGTTAACAGAAAAGGTTGTTTGGTTTAGTACTCAGATACCTTCTTGATGAAGACTAAAGAAGGAAAGAAAAAAAATATGTATTCATATTTAAATTTTAATTTAATTTTTAAGGAACACTTAAAACCCCTAAAATTGATGCAGAAAGGGAGTGAGTGGACAGGTCGGGATTGAGGTTATCAAGTTTCTTCTTCAGTAAAATTCAATCAAATTCAACATTATCCTGATAATCAACCAGAAGACAAAACACCACAAGTCTTACAGCTCAGTTGACCTAAATTTACCATTCTGTTGGAAAAAGTGGAAACCATTTTGTTTTACACTACATGAACTCAAGATTTTACCATCAAATAAATGGTAAAAATGCTATTCATATAATGTGGGACAAATGCTATTCACTTACATATGAAGAAATTAGTTTCTGTTTTCCAAAGGTTGTAGCTATGATTACCATGGTCTTTTCAGTAATGAAAAACATTCAGAACATACCAAAATAGAAAAATACCTAGTCTTGTTCACCAAGTGGAAAATTAGAATGAAAGTTTTTGTAGGTTATTGCTGTCCCTATTTACTGTAGATATCAGATTATTTGAATGCTGTTGGAGTCATTTCTGTCTTGATGGGAAAGTAACAAGAAAAAAAATATAGAATATTTTTCATACAAATGTATTGTTTCATGCATCTTTACACATGGTAATTATTAGCAATCACTGCTCTGCATGTGGTCAAGAAGAGTGACTTTAGGAAAGTTGCTTTAGAGCATGACAGTTAATACATTCATTCTTTTCAACTGACTACAATGCTTGCACCTTTCACATCATCACTGTCAAAAGGAAAACATAGAACCCATTCTCCAGAGACTACCAAGGCTTGATTTGAGAGTTGATTAGATGAGGAAGGCAGTGGAAACTCTGAAATAAATGGTGTGTAAGAACCTAATCCAGAGAACAAATGAGTAAAACAGTGACTACAGTACAGTAGTGATTTAAGTGGTCAAAGGTTTGAGAAACCAAAACCAAAAAAAAAGGAGTGGTATCAAAAAAAGGAGCAGGAAGGCTGACAAGCAAATAATTTTGGAGGTATTGGGAAACCAAATTTTAAGGTGAAGGCTCTATGGAAAAATCACTGGCATGGAAATGGAAAACAAATCTTAATTAAGTGATCAAGATGGACATAATTTGTGGGGTAAGGACAGGATTTGAAATCAACTATGCAAGAATACACACAGAGCAGATCTGGGTTGTAGAGTACCTGGTCAGCAAAGACCAATGAAGTTACATTGATGTGATGTAGAGGAATGTAAGGCATAAATGCTGTGATGAAAATAGCAAGCCAGGACAATTATCTGTGCAATACACTTTGTATTGAGGTCAAAATTGAAAACGTCTCAACAACTTTCTCCCTGACAGATGAAGAAATGGATATAAACATGCAAATAGAGGAGAACACATGAGAAGTAAAGCTTGAAATGAAAAGTTTTACTCTGGGACAGAGCAGCAAGAGGTAGCTAAACGTCTGTTTTAGTGGCTGTTAATCTTGCTTGATTTTCATGCCCTTAGATTTTCATGCCCCTAGACTTTTTAATCTTATTTTTACCTCTCTTATGGGAAGAACTGTACTGTAATATTGCAAAAGCATTTTAGAAGCCAGACATGTTGCAGAGGTTCTTCCCCTGTTCTCAGGCTTCGCTAGAACCTGATTTGCCAGGCAAGAGAAGATTTGTGCTTTTAAATGAACCTCTTGTAAATGTTGGTTGCATATGAATACCTATATTACACTCAGTGTGCAAGTTAGCCTGGAAAAAGGCAATAGCTGGGGTGTCAAGATTATTACCCAGCTGCCTGGAGTCTAAGGGGCAGTGAAGTAAGGCTGGACTAAGCTGGTATAAGTAGGATATGGACACAATATCTAGAATGGCAATTTGCAGTGAGGTTTATGTTCTTTTACTCACTAACTAGATGTGCAGAGTTGTAAGGACATAAAGGACTCCAAACTGTAACCTTGAACACACCATTTAATAAGATGAAAAACAGTGGATGGGTTTGGTGACAAAACCAGCACAGTCTGAATTCCTATTTATGGAACATCAGGCACTTTTGCTCAGCAGCTGGGCTGAGACAATGATACACTTTTCTATTTGACACAGTGGGGATTGCAACTAATAGTGGCCTCTTAAAGATACAATCTGTGCTCGTGTCTTATTTCTCATTCACAGTACTGCACTTTTGAGTTTTGACCACTATCTTAATTGCCCTGAAGACTAGTTAAAAAAACCACTGGAGATCTTTTTCACTACTCAGAATCAAAATAAGCTTTTTAGGATCCCAGGGGCACAAGTAAATACAAGTACAGTGACTCTTTTTCCTGCCTGCTCACTCAGTGCTTTGCACATGTCTTGTCCCACCCCTGGCATGGTACTCACTCCATGCATTTCAGACACCAAATCCCCACACCTGGCTTCCCATCTCATCTTCCTTTTTATGCTGCTATCCCTCTAATTTTATTCCTCTTTTCTTCAAATGTCTCTTTGTAAATTCCCTTTCCTACTTCTTCCTGGTCCTACTTCTGCTCATTCTCACTTGTTTAAGTGGAATCCCTCTATCCCTCCTCATAATTTCCTCACTGTAACAGTTGGAATTCTCCTCGGAGTGACCTTCATGGGCAGATTGATGCTTTTGCAAATAGGAAATGCATATTACCACTCTGCATCAATGCCTTTTCCTCTGCTGTCTGCAGTATCCTTTCATCTGAGGCTGAACTTAGACTGCATGCTAACAAATTGACTTCTGCAGCTGGAATTCAGTAACAGAAAACCAGAAACTGGCACCTGGTCAGTTTTTGGGCTTGCATTACAAAAGAAAGACCAGTCTGCTTTACTGATGAAAGGAAATATATAACAGCAACACTATGCACTTGAAAAATCACACTGAGAAACACCAAAGCTTACCTAGCTCTGTACAAATAAATTTGCTGTTCCAAACACTGAATGAAAACAATAGAGAAGAACAAAAGATCAGCCTTTGATACAAATGAAGATGAAAAACCTTGAGCATAGATTGCTGAGAAAAAATAAGCAAAAGGATAAATTGTGAATGACATGGCTCAGTTTTAGCCTGAGCTACTAGCTTTTATCAGTGGTATTTCAGATTGTTTCTGTGGAGAGGCTAAACTGATAGACTTTTCTGCTGAGCTATTTATTTGTTGTGGTCCTGTTTGATTAGTGGGCAGAACCTATTTTCCCAGAAAAGCAATGAGCAGGCAATGGGAGACAGTACCCTTATGCTGCAGCTCAAGCACCCTTCTTGCCAGTGCCTCAGGGAGAAAATTTTCTTGCTCTTATTTTCCCTCAACCAGATTCCATCCATTTGGGTACAACCCCATGAAGCTACTCTCCTTCCCCAGCACTAGGCACCACAAAGATTCCCATGTGAGCCGTGTTGCTCACTCCTCAGACCTGCATATGCAGGTAGCCTCATTCCATCGCCATGCACCCCTCCACGGAGCTGTTCTCTCTTACCTTCCATGAGTGAAAGACTGAGGCCCTCCCCACAACCTCAGTGCCATGGTACCAGAGCTAAGCTCTCAGCACAGGGCATTTAATTTGGGGCTCTGGGGTACATCATGTGTTGCACAGCCCTGAGCAGGGAGCGGGATGCCCTGGAACAGAGAGCCCTCCTGCACAGCTGGCCCAGGCACCCCATGCTCTTGTCGAGCCTGGTGTCTCAAGGAAGCCTTCGCCCAACTCCTCAGCCACATCAGGTTTGCTGTGAGACAAATTCCCAACACCCACTGTGAGGGTGCAATACAGCCTACTGTACATTCGTGGCTCACAAGGTGGGGGCTGTATGGATGGGGTGCTGGTCATAAGTTACAATTGTGGAGAGCTTGAGATGGCTCCTTGTGCAGCTTATGAACTTTGTCACTCCACTGTTTACAAACTGTCAAGTTAAACAGGCATGTGCATTTAAAGCTGTTATCTGTCTCAGCAGTATCCTTCCTCAACCATCTGGAAAAAGAAACCACATTAAAAATCAATCTAAAATACTCAATACAATCCCCAGTAGAGTGTTTAAGAACATTTCTTACTGAAGCCTATTTCAACACTGTATTTGCTTTAGATTTTCCAGCATATCTGGCACTGAAAGTGTTTGCAACAGGTCTCACTCAGTGTGTGGATGTTGGTTTGGTTGTGAGTGGTTTTCTTTCTTACAGGAGCGCTAATAACCCTATAAAACCTCCAGCAATAAAAAACCCTAAGCCCAAAATCAGAACTGAAAAAAAAGCAAGTCAGTGCAAAAAAGTGTTTTCAATATATACAAGGATAATCATAGTGTTAGAGATTTAAAAGCAGATAATTACAAAAACAAAAAAATATTGTGGTTGACTGTGTTTATTTCCATCCTGGAAATAACATTCTTTTGAGATGCTGAGTCACAAACAGGTGGGATATTCTGTACCAGGATGGAACAAGGCACTTGGAGCCATGCATCAGTAAAGACACTCTACCTACCTTGTGTCAGAGAGCATTTACAGACAGACAGACATGAGGCAGGTCTTATTTGCAGAACACAATAAGAAAAAACACAGCAAGATGAGGGGAGCTTTGGTTTGTGCCAGCAAGTGCAGCACCCTGTCACATGTAATGGAGCTGTTAGGACAGGCTACGTGACTGACCATGTGATATCAGGAAAAAGGTTTTTATGGAAAGAGTAATAAAGTACTGGAATTGTCTGCCCAGGGAGGTGCTGGAGTCACCATCCCTGGATGTGTTTAAAAAAAGACTGGGTGTGGCACTCGGTGCCATGGTTTAGTTGAGGAGTTCGGGCTGGGTTGAACTCGATGATCTTGGAGGGCTCTTCCAACCTTGTGATTCTGTGATACAGCATTAATCTGTGCACTAATTAACCTCTTACTGCTGACCTGGTTTCTGACACCCAAACTCCTGCTTGTGTGCAGAGGAAGAGTAAAGGAGGCAAAAAACTGGGATGGGACAGGAACATGTGTCTGTAAGGCTTTTGGTGAACTGTCTCCAGTTCTCTGCTTCCGCCACAGGAGTTCTAACTCTCTCATTCCTAAACTGGCTTCTGGGAGCGCAGGCTGAGTCGTGCACAGAGTCTAACAATAGGTCTGTGCACCAATGCTGTCTCCATCTGACACTGGTTTGTTCAATGCTTTCCCTTGCCTGGGCCAGTATGAGAAGTCTTTTGAGGCAGGGTGGGCTGAAGTAGGGACTGTAGATATGTGCTCCGCTAAGCTCATCTTTCACTTTTCTAAGAGTAACCTGGCTGAAGCCATCAGGAGTGAGGCTCTCCCAGAACCATCTGCAAATATCACAGACATGCCCTGCTCCTCCTATCCTGCAGAAAGACATGTTTTTGTGGTCTTTAGACCCCGAAACAAGAAGCAGCTTTATTGCAGGGATAGATTCCCATGGACTGGGGAAAAGTCAAACTTCCACGCAACCCCACCACACACTTAATCTTAACCCTCAGTGTCATGCTAGCCCCCCCTCCCCACAGGAGCACCCACCCAGAGCCCACCTTCAGTGATGTGCATCGAACACCATCACGTTCTCACCCCATGTGTGGGTGAGAGCTAGGCTGCCAGCGCTGCTGAGCAGACCACGGCTTTGCATCGCGCAGTCAGCACCAAGCACCTGCTATGGCATGGTCTGAGAGCAATAGAGAGGCTCAGAAAGCAGCCTGGGACATCTCTTGACTTGAGTAGTGGCATCAGGTGATGAGAGACATGGTGCAAAAAACAATTCTAGAAAGAACCAGAGGTGTTCAGGAAACTGTCCAAAGGTGCTCCATCACAGGAAAGGGGGAGATCTGGGCTCTTAGCTTCAGGGGCAGAAGTAGTGAGAGCTAAAGTATCTCTAAAGCAAATATTTGAGAAGAGGACACAGTAGGGACTAGCTGCAGAGTATCCTGGGAGCTTGATGGGTACTCTGAGATAGGGACAGGATCTAACAAGACAATTCCTGTGAATCACTGCTGCTTTTGCCACAGCTTATCTACCAGGATCAGAAATTCCTTGCCACAGGGAGAATGTGTAATAGGGGGAAGAGAGAACAACAGGATTTAACGTTTTTTTCATGCTGTTTCTACTGGGGAAGGGAGGTATGTTGTTGGCAGAATATTAACGAGTGGTCTGGTTTGTGTCCCAAGGCATAGAGTCACACAAGGTGCTGCTTTTAAATAGCAGCAAAGGAGCTGAGGATGACTGAATGCACAGGGCATCTCTGCCAGCTGTACCCTGGCAACCAGAGCCCTCTCCAGGATCCAGCCAGAAAGCTGGTGTTGGGCTGTATCATCTTTTTCCAGAGAAAAAGATATGATATGATGGTCACAGAATCCTAAGGTTGTTAAGGTTGAAAAAGACCACTAAGTTCACCAAGTCCAGCTGATCATCCAGCACTGCCATGTTCATCACTAACCCCCAAGTTGCTACATCTCCCTGTTTTTTGAACACTTGTGGATCCCACCACTTCCCTGGGCAGCTAGTTCTAATGCCTGATCATGTTTTCAGTGAAGAAATTTTTCCTAATGCCCAATCTAAACTTTCCCTGGTGTGACTTGAGGCCTCTCATTTGTTTCTTTAGTCACTCCTCATAAGATATGTTTCAGACCCCTTAACAACTCTCTTTCCTTTCTTCAGTGCTCCAGCACCTCCATGTTCTTTTTCTAGAAAGGGGTCGATATGATATATGATATGATATGATATGATATTATATATGATATAATATATGATATGATATGATATGATATGATATGATATGATGTGATGTGATGTGATACATGATATGATATGATATGATATGATATGATATGATATGATATGATATGATATGATACAGGGAAGAAAGCTGAATCCCTCTCTTATGTCCAGAACCAGCTACACAAGTACACATTGCTGATTGTCTTCCCAGCATTTCAGGGAGGCCATAGACTCTTCACTTCTGGAAAGTGACAAAACTGAAGAGAGTCATGCTTTGAGCCTCATTATTCCCAGATCTGGGCCCTTCCCTCAGGTTCACCAATTGTGACTTTCCCTGGCAACTTTCCCCCTGCAAAAGGCTCCTACAGATCAGGGAGGAGAGGCACTCTGAGCACTCACAGATCCCACTGGAGCCCTGAGGAACAGAAGCTGCACCTCCTAGGCTGCCAGTGCCGGGGCTCCCATGCTCAAGGGACATGCTCTCCTTTTTGAGGTCTCCCTAGCCATCCTCTGGCTCTGATGTTGGGACACATCTAAGGTGGGAACAAAGTAAATCAAAGCAAAAAAGTCTTCCTTGAGAGTGGGCTTACCTAGCCTGGAACATTCTTCCCAGCTTTTCCCTTGCTCCCTGGGATGTTCTCTGGGAGGTGGACAGGAATCATGCCACCCCAAACAAAGTCTGAAATGACAGAACCATCAATCACAAGTGACAGCCTTATCATGTGACAATGAAAGTATTTGAGAAATTTGGATTTGACAGTCCTTCAGTACTGACAGGTAAGATTGGCAAGATATTTATTTCTTTCTCTTGAAAGAGCTTGAGTGCCAACTACAACTGATAGATTCTAACTGATAACATCCTCTGCTCACCAGCACTTCAGGATGGGCTTCCCATGCTGCTGTGAGCTTATGGACCTTTTAATGCAAGCCCAGTCTCAGTGCTCAAGTGGGCTGTACTGCACTGGCTGGCCATGAGAGAGAGATCTGGTCTTTGAACAGAACTGATTTTGATCATTTACTCCATCATTGACTGTTGACATGATGACTTACTTCTCCAAGTTAAATAAGCAAGTGAAATAAGCACCTGAAAATAACAGAGTTAGATGTTGTTTTAGCAGCCTAACACATAATTGAGTACTGAGATCAGTATTACTTGGGGATACATTTAAGTTGTAATTCTTTATTGATGGATTTTCTTCCTGTCTCTCTCAGGAATGAAGGTTACAGCTTATTCTTCAGTTTGGTCCTCAAAGGAAATCAAACTTCCTTGGCCTCTGTGTGTTTGTACATGTCTGTGTGTCTATTCCACTCTGTTAGCTTTTGAACTACAGGCAGCTTTCAAGCCACTTTAGAAAACAGTTTCATGAAAATAAGCACCCAGGTTAAAGACAGGTAAAAGACAGAGACTGCAGTAGTGTCTTTACAGAGACATGTATTTTACAACCCAGCAAAATCAGCTGTATGGAACAGATGGCAACAGCAACTGAGCTGTGTTAGCTCTGTTGTTCACGTGATTGTTTTCTGTACTAAAGCTTACAGAAAAGACCTAAGCTCTTTCTCGTTATCTCCACAGTAGATCCCACTAAAGAGTATTTCCAGGGAATCAATAAGTCAATCAGAGGGGCTCTGCTGGTATAATGTTAAGGAGTGCTACTTAACATTAATTACCTTCTGACACTTTGGTTCAGTCCTTGGGCAACACTTGGTCTTTCTGATTTTGCCAGGTGGCATTTCGACTAAAATGCAGGCCAGTGTTTCCACAGAGAGGTGCTGAATAAAAATGACAGATCTTCCCTATGCATGCAGTAGACATGAGCTCACTTCAGGTAAAATCCATGCTGTTACGTGCAGATGTCTGGAGACAGATGATGTGACAAGTTTAGACTATGTCCAGGTTGCCAGGCAGTGACAGAGGTAGACAAGTCTGCTGCTTGCTGCCTCTCAAATGTAAATCTCAGCCTTGCTGACTTCTGTCAACTGAGGCTAGAAAAACTCCAATGGCAATTTTGGCCCCAGTTTTGCAGTATGTTCTTCCTGGACTTTCTCCTGTGGAATGGGGCTGGTAGAGCAGAGTGGGAGTGTGGGGCAGATGCCCTGCTTTGCTGCTGCAGGTCCAACCTTCAGAATAAACCAGCTGAACTACCAAATGTGCCAGGTGAGATTCACACATGCTCAGTCATTCTGCCCATTTCAGACAAAAGAATTCACTGGGGATTCCCTGGTAAACAATCCTAGATCATCTTTGCTGCTTAAGCATACCTTGCTCAAAAGACCTTTCTGTCTGTTTCAAACCATTTTCTACATCCCTGATGTTAATTTTACCTTTGCCTTACATTTGCAGAGGTTGTCGTGGGCTTTAAATATGACTAAGCTAAAGACTGCTCCATGTGGCATAGGTATAAATACCTTTGTAACCAGTTTCCTCCACTAATGACATAAGGATACTCTCTCCTAATCAGGAAGTCATCATCAGCATGCAGGAGAAGTCCCTGCTCATTCCTTTCGGGTACCCTTGGCTGGAAGCATGGTGCTTCCCACACCCACTGGTAGGCAATTCTGGGGTTTCCTTCCTCTCTGGAGGACAAGTCTCTGCTCTTCCCAGCTGAATGTCAGCTAGGTCACACAGTTATCCACCATCAGTGGCAGGGCTCCTGCATGCCTGAGTGGTGTCACGTTGTCCTTAGGTGCTGGGAGAACAAGGGAAAACTCAGGGTAACGCTGTGCCAGGACAGCTTGGCAATGACTGGCTTTTGCTGACTCCTTTCTCTCCTATGTTTTATTTTCTATATCTCCCCTTCCAGTGCCAGTCATCCTTCTATCTGTCTCTATTGTCCTTTTGCCAGCCAACCTTGGCTGCATCCCATGGGTGTCCTGTGTCATCCCTGTCCCTCTGGCTTCTCTGACACTGGGAGGGGGCAGAAGGTCAGACCACTTCCTCCAAAATCCTCTACCCTTAACACCTGACATCAGTGTTTTCTCTGCATACTCTCATCAGCATACTCTCTGCCTGACTCAGCTCCTGTCCCACAGGCAAAAAGTCCATTGCTGCCTGTGTTCCCTGCTCCTGGGTCCCTTATTCACGCCTGCATCTCCTGCTGCCAGAACATCACAGTCCATGCTTGGGGTGTGGAAACACAGGACACAGCCACCCACGCCGTGGTGCAGGCAGCTGAAGGGCTGTTGAGGTGAACATTTTAAACAGTGAATGTTTTGGGAAACTTGTCTGCTATCACAGGGGCAGATGCTCCTCTGCATGTTTCATCTGTGCTCAGGGCTGCACGGCAGGGAGACAGCTCTTCCTGCCTCAGGGTGCCTTCAGCTCACCAGGCATCTGCCTCCCTGCCTGGGCACTGGCAGAGAAGACAAGAGGCTTTAGAAGAGGGCTTTCCTTGGTGTAGAGGAAACTCCCTTTCAGACTGTGCGTCTTGTTTTCTTCATACTCATTCACTTATACTTTTCCACCATGCCATGGAAAGCTCCTTGTGGCATTTCAAAGACTTAGCTTGATCATTGCTATAGATTTCTGAGAACTTGATTATACCACAATATGTCTAAAAAGGTCTTTGCTGTCCTTTCAGGTTTTTTTTTTTGTCCTTTTACAACAGTGATCTTTCATTTCATCTTTCATTTCGTCTTTTTCTATGGCCTTATACAAATATGATTTACAAAGAAATGCCCTGATACCACTTGTTCCTTTATACATTATCTCCACCTACCAACCTTTTTTACCTCAAATGCTTCCTATTTCAGAGATTTGTTAGCTTTCTCCTCACAGATACAAATACAGTTTGAATTTTTCTTCTATTTAAGGCTTATTTCCTTTTCATTTTTGTGCAATCCTGATGTTCTCCCCTGTGGAAAAATGCTTTTGGCAGCTGCAGAGCTGTGCTGTCTGGCATACTGGTCTTTCATGGCATATAGGCCATTTCTCAATATCTGCTTGAAGTTATATATTTTATGCTTCTCTGTTGGGTTTGCATGGCCAGGCTTTGGTAGCAGGGGTGGTACACGGGTGCCTTCTGTGAGAAGCTGCCAGAAGCTTCCCCATGTCTGATAAAAACAAATTTCCATATCTGGGAAAAAAAAAATAATATTGTGCAGATGGAATTGCAGCCAGAGAAGAGTGGAGTGAGAATGTGTGAGAGGAATAACTCAGCAGACACCAAGGTCAGTGCAGAGGGAGGGGCAGGAGGTGCTCCAGATGCTGGAGCTGGAATTCCCCTGCAGCCTGTGGTAAAGGCCATGGTGAAGCAGCTGAGCCCCTGCAGCCCATGGAGGATCATGGGGATGCAGAGATCCACCCATAGCCCATGGAGGGCATGGGGATGCAGAGATCCATCGTGCTGGAGCAGGTGGATGCCTGAGAGGAGGCTGTGAACCTGTGGAAGGCCTGTGCTGGAATGGGCTCCTGGCAGGGCCCTGAAAAGAGAAGTCAACTCTGGAACATGTTTCCTTGCAGGATTTGTCATCCCATGGAGGATCCACACTGGAGCAGCCTGTCCTTGAAGGACTGCATGGCATGGAAGAGTGACCCACTCTGCAGCAGTCTGTGGAGAACTGTTGCTCATGGAATGGACTTATGTTGAAGAAGTTCATGGAGAACTCTCTCCCATGGGAGGGACCCCACACTGGAGCAGGGGAACAGTGTCCCACACTGAGTAGTAGGAGAAACGACCTGTGATGAACTGACCACAATACTCATTCCTTGTCTCCCTTCCCCTAGGAGGGGAAGAGGTAGAGCTGGGAAGGAGGGAGGGGTGAGGGGAAGGTATTTTTAAGGTCTTGTTTTTCGTCTCATTATCCTGACCTGATTTTGTTAGTAATAAATTCAATTAATATCTCTAATTTGATCTGTTTTACCCATGATACTGTTTGATGAGTGATCTCTTCCAGTCTTTAACTCATGAACCCTTTGCTATATTTTCTCTCCACTGTCCATCTGCAGAGGAGAATTTGAGAGAGGTTGTGGTGGGTGCCTGAAATCCAGCCAGGGTCCCCTCTACAGCTTCTTATGGACACGTAAAACACATCATGTATCTCATTAGTGACTTAGAAGCAAATCTAAGTGTTTACTGCGTGCCAACTAAACAATGCATTCTGGCTATTTGTTTCTTGGGCAAAAATACTCCTTTCTGCAATGACAGAAAACAAGTGAGCTCTTAGTATCTACTTTGCATCAGCTTATCTTGCACGTAAAGCAGAACGGAATGTCAGAGATTTGCAGACATCCCCACACGTTCTGCCAGCTACCAGATTCAGGGACTGGAGGCCACTGCTGCTGCAGTGGGTAATCTGGCAAGCTACCAGAACAGTCATAGCATCATATTTCTCCTGCCTTTGGCACTCCTCACAGGGTTTCCCTCTTTCCCAGTAGCTAGCTTGTCTAAAGCTGGCTGGATACCCTACACAAGCTGCAGAGGAATCAGTGAGAGATGTGATCACTGAGAAGTTCTTTTGACACATTTCAAATGATTGCACAATGTGTGCAATTTTGTGCAATACTTCAAGTGACACTTCTGTATGATGAGGACTCCAAAGTCTTGCTTCGATCTCAACTTTTAGGAGGCTAAAAATACTGTCAGAAGTAGGAGAGTACTGAGGGTGGAGAAGAAACAGGTTTAATTTTTCTACATTTTATCTTTGGCATCTCTTGGGGTTTTGAGTCTTTTGATTTAAGATGAGCCCTTGGCTACCAGTAATAACCATGTTATAGCATGTTATTAGGAGTCAAACTTCCTTTTATACTGCACAAGTTTCTTTACCTCAGAATGTGTCTTTTAGAAATCTCTTGCTTGACTTTTTTTGAAAGTGCATTTGATTTTTTTCCCCTCAGCTTTCATTGCATTGATGACTTATAACCACTCTGTGATTGATATGATACATTCAGGTATTTCTTGAACCTTCTTCCAGTGATGACTTTCTAACAAAAGTTCTGGTCAGACTTACAAAACCTGCAAATATTGCAGTATTTGGCAGAGGTATAATTCAACCCATGCCTGTAACTACAGCTTTTAAAGGCATTTCATTCATCCTGTACAATCTTCCAAACCTTCTTTGAACTAATGATGACCCCAAACACCTATTTTTAGTAAACTTCAATTAAAAATATCCCACGCATGTGTCGGGTCTGTTGTGAAAATACAAGGTAAGAGAAACTTCAAGTTTTCATTTATATCTTTGAAGCCGTCCCTGGGAAACTCCCAGCATGACAGTATTTACTTTTTCAGTATTAGTCAGAATTTCTTCTCTGCAATAGTAATGATGGCAACAACAAAGCAAACAAAGACAGGAAAAAAAAAGAAACAACCATCAGATCAATCATTTTAAAGTTCTTCTGTTTATTTTCTTCTCCAGCTTCAACACCTACTCCGTGAAAATCCAGATAGATAAGATCCATCCTAGAGTTTAGAAATATTTTTAGGTTTTGAAAATCAGCTTTTTACTGAAGAGAGATATTAAGTACCATGAGCCACATTTGGTATCTCATAGTACATTTTATCCTGTTTTCCTTTTGCTTCACTGGCTTTGTTTCAAAAGTTCAAGATTTGCCCTGAAGCTGTGCATGCTACCAAAGCTGAAATATTTGCCACTGTTGCCCAAGCAATTAGTCTGTTTTGCTCTGTTACTATCCCTCTCTGTCTCTTGAATTAGTTTATTTTTTTACTATTCTTTATCATACCATTTGTAATTTCATAGATTTAGTGGAAAATAGTTAATCTTCTGCCCTTGTTTTCCTCTTCTGTTATGCATTTTAGGGAGGAAATATTCAGGCCTGCCATATTTACATTTATGATTTTTTCTTCCAAATTTGTTGTAAATTTCATAACTTCATTCCCATTAGCTGTGTGTTCATTTAGAGCCCTTAATTTCTCTCTCTCTCAAAAAAAATAATCCTTTTGGAGTCAGAATTCTTAATTGCAACATTTAGTTGTGTTTATCTTTCAATTTACTTTAATTTCAATGATCTTGGTTCCCAGAATTCCACAGTATCTTCTACAGCCACCAGCAATTAATATCAGCTAAAATAACATTGCCTGTTCCTGAAGGCAGGAAAGCCACAGCAGCTTTTTGCTGGCAGTAGTAGGCAAGCATGGAGCAGATCTGCAAATCTGCTTGCATGGAAGTTAAGGGTGAGGTGATCCAGAGAGAGTGTAAGAAGGGAGAAGAACAAGCCAAAGACAGACCCTCATGAATAAAAAAAGACTCAAAAGACTTGCAGAGAAGCCCCTAGTGAGATCACAGTATACTATTGTTATGGAAATAAATGACACCAAAAGCTCTGCAGTGAAAATGTGAGAGTAAATTGAGCAATCTTAGATCACTGATGATTCTCACTGGTTGATCTGAAAAGTCTGAAAGGTATGAAAAGCCATAACAAACAAAGGCAACACATGTTCTCCAGTTGAAAGAGAAAATAAAATTATGGTGCTGCTTTATGTTGTGAATGTGCTTATATAGCACAGGTTGTGTATGTCAGTGTTCCCAGAATAAATCCCAAGCTAAATACTTGTTAGTGGTGTGTTACACAACCGGAACAATCTCAGAACTGAGGAGTATGAACTATTGCTTGTGATATGCTATTGCTTAACTATGGCTTAAAAAAAGATAACGTGCCTTGATTGTTTTATTGCACAGGTCTGCATTTGCACGCAGCAGGTGTGCTCTGGGCATCCCCTCAATTTTGCTACTGCAACTTAGTTGGGCCTGAGAACTGAATGCACTAGGATTGAGAACAGCCATGTTGGTACCTTGTGTTGAGGTCACAGAATCACAGAATCACAGAATTGTTGGTGTTGGAAGGGACTTTGCAGATCATTTAGTGCAACCCTCTGCCAAGGCAGGGTCACCTGGAGCAGGTGACACAGGAACTTGTCCAGGTGGGCTTTGACTGTCTCCAGAGAGACTCCATGTCCTCCCTGGGCAGCCTGTTCCAGTGCTCTGCCACTCTCAGTGTAAAGCAGTTCTTCCTCATGTTGAGATTGGACTTATGCTTTACTTTATGGCCACTGTTCCTCGTCCTGTTGCTGAGCACCACTGAGGAGTCTGGCCCCTGCTCAAGGCCAAGGTATGAGCATTCTGGTATGTTCTTCATATCTCAAGCAAAAGCACCATGGATTTTCAGAAATCATGATCAACAGAAGCATGTCATCAGGTGATAAAAAAAGAAATTTTTACCACTCTGCCAGAAAACCTTTTCTTTTTATATTAGTGGCAAAACTGCCACATTACCCTGCTGAGAGAACCAGCTCAGATTGGAACAACCCAAAGATATGTTCTTGCTTCACTAAGTTAGCTTCTGTGTTAAGAAGCCTAAAATGTCACATTTTCCCCTCTCTTTAATTTATATATTTAAAAAGTGGCCAGTGAGAATCTAAGTTCTAGATTTCTAGTTAAGAATGTAGAGATATATTCCTTCAGACAGTAAGTTCCTTCACTTTCTTTTAATGACTTGCCTTAGTGTTGCCACATTCAGGTGGGAATAGGAGGAAAGACAGGGAAAGGGACCTGAGTGCTGTTTGACACGCTGGGACACCCTGTCCTTCCCTCTGCACATTTAGGACAGTTAAACTCACATGAGTGCTAGGAGTCAAACTCTGTTTTCCGAAGGAAGTACATATACATCCACTCAGGAATAAAACTTATATTCTTCTACTGATGGTTCACTTGGTGATACATAAAACTGCATTGGGAAAAGCAGTATTTAATATATGCCCAGGAGTAGATTTCACTGGTGAGTAAGAAGAAAAGATCATCAGAAGCTCATCTGGTTGTCAGGTAAGTGTCTGGGGCATCTGTATCGTATTTCCAGGGGATCCCAACTCTATTCTTTTAATGTCAGTCACATCATATTGTTACTGATTAATATTGTTAAACATGAAGATAACAATTTCTTTGTTGTGATCTTTGTTGCTTTTGTCATTTCCCAATTCAATATACTTTTGAATCCTTATATTTTATATCTCTCAATCTTTTGTTAAGAAAAAAAAGCATAATTTTAGATCTGCTAGCATTTATTTCATGTTTGTTCATATTTCACATCTAATAGACATGAGGTAAAAAAAGTGGAGTTAAAATAAAAATTGGCACTCTATTTTGAGCTCCCCACAAGAAGATACCGGATCCTTTGGGTGGGGAGCTCAAACTGGAACAAAAAGTAACAGCTTCCTTTTACTAGATCTTGACAGTTTTATGCTATGTCTGTTGCTTTTGTTTCATGCTGTCCCTATTTCTGATGTTTCCATTTTTGATAGCTGTTCACAGCAAAGACAGAGGAGTCAAAAGAAAAACTGCTCTGCTCCCTGAGGAATGGATTTCCTTCCTCCAGTGAGTGATAACTAGAAATGAAAATAATATCTTTTATAGTTTTAAATAAAATTTAGTAGTGGAAAGGAGGTTAAATCTTCTGTGAATTCTATGAAAATTCTTTTCCTGTCTAAACAAACCCAGAAGTTATTGTGGTTCGGATTTTTTAAAATAAATTTTCCTTGCTTCATTATGGTCTAATCATAATCTAAATACCCATCTGATTTTCAACACAGTATTTGTCAAAAATCAGAGCTCAGATTTTTGCATAGAGAAGTGATATGCCATTAAAAATTTTGTTAATCTGAGAACAAAGAAGATAAATAACCAGATCAGAACAGGTCCTCCCATTTGCACGTCATCCATTCTGGTCATCCATTTAGTAAGCACATTTTTGTTTCTTCCACAGAACAAAATTATATTGTCGCTATCTTTTCCTCTCCTAACATAATATCTTTTCCTCTTCCTAACATAAGATTATGTTAGGAAACATAATCTTATGTTTCCTAACATAAACGTTGTTAATGTCATTAACAACGTTTACTATAGTTCTCCAAGGTCGGCAGCCTAAAGACAGTGCTTTTTCTCCCCAACACAGTCCATGTGCAGTAGATACCTTTCAAGTGATTTTCAATCTGAAATCTAGTAAGACTTCCTGGGATATCAGTTGCTATGAGAAAGTATTTATTTATGCAACTTACTACATGCTCTTTTCTCGTGTCATGCAACAGCCACAATTTTTTTTGCCCATAATTCTTATACACTGTATAACTTTGAAAATTTAAATATCTAAGAGCTAATTACTGTTTTTTCCCTCAGCCTTTTCCTTCTTTGTGAACCTACAGAACTATCCAGTCACAGAATGGTTTGGGTTAGAAGGGATTTGAAAGTAGTGTAAGGCTGCTCTAAGGTCTCCCTGGAGCCTTCCCTTCTGCCATCTGAACAACCCCATCTCTCTCAGCCTGTCCTCATAGGAGAGGTGTTCCAGCCCTCCCGTGGCCCTCCTCTGGACCTGCTCTAACAGGTCAACATCTGCCTTGCACTGGGGAGTTCAGAGCTGGATGCAGCACTCCGGGTGGGAGTGGGGTAGAATCCCCTCCCATGACCTGCTGGTTGTGCTGCTTTTGGTGCAGCCCAGGAGAGAGTTGGCTTTCTGGGCTGTGAGTGCACATTGCAGGTCATGTCCAGGCTTTCCACCAGTAGCCCCAAGTCCTCCTTCAAGTATTCATCCTCCACTCTTTCCTGTCACTGGTGATTGCCCTGGCCCAGGTGAGGAGCTTTGCATTTGACCTTGAACTTCATGAGATTGGCATAGATAGGCTAACAGAGTGAAGAGTTATGGTATCTCTCATGGTGATAGGAGTAAGATCATGAGCTGCACAGCCAGAACCTTCCCAGAATGAAGGAGACTTCTCTGAGACTTGATCATTTATTGAAGTTCATACTCAATAAAAATATGTTGAAATATCAAATATTGTCAATAATTTTGATCCATGTAGTGTAAGCTCCAAGTGAAACATTCTGAAGTTAAAAGAAGGTTTAAGGAGCATCCCACATTTGGGATAGGCTAACAATGGACATGTGGAGAATTTCTGCTAGCTATTGTGACTTGGCTTTCATGAAATAACAGATGATCATGCACCTGAGGCGTTAGGCATTACAGCTCCACCTCAAACCTGGCAGTTCCTGTAGGCTGTCTGTAGGCTGGTCTCAGGATAGGACTGGCTTCAAGGTGCGAAGTGTGATGAGGTTCAATTACTCCCAGCTTCTTCAGCTCAGAAAGGTTTTCCCAGCTGTAAGGATTTGTTAACGCTTGGTACCTCAGGAGAAATCTGATGTTTAATTTGCTGAAGCCCCTTCTTTTGGCAGAGCAGAAGAAAACCGTGAAAATCTCTCATGGGAGAATAGAGAAAGGTTTATATCCAGATGGCAGCACCTGCAGAAGAGTTTGTGTTTGAAGCCAACCCAGGCACAGCTATGTGACTCATCTGGCTGCCCAATCTGTTCTCCACTGTGGATTCACATGATTGATCCTCCATCCCAGAAGTGCAGAATGCCTTTTAGTTAGCTCTTGATTTATTACTACTTTTTGTTCTTCTTGGATACAGTCAATTATCCTTTTACATGATGATACTTTAAAAGACATATCCTGACAATAATTTTGTAATCTTAATTTTCTTTCTGACATTTCTCTCCTTAAAGTTTTTTTCCTACTGCCAGAATTCCATTAAATTAATAATACTGTAGTTATCTGAAATGATGCTACCTATTATATGCCTATGTTTTACTTTTTCTTCATTTAGTTGCCTTCCTCTGGTCTTGATTTTAGTTTCAGATTCAAATTTGTCTTCACAGCGTTGACTCAGACAAAAAATGAGAACTCCTCAAACTTCATTGGGAGTTAGGGAAGAATGGAAGAGGGAAAACTTCTGGCACATTTGATTTTCCAACATTTATCCTCAAGCTAATATGAAAATTTGATGGAGATCAAGTGCCATGGCTGAATGGGTTTATCTTCGAAAATTCAGTTGAAATCAAGTTTTCTTACAAGTGGAGAGTTTCTGGGTGAGTGATAAATGCTTCACATAAGGATTGCTTGGCTGGGAATAAACAAGGGAGGGGGAAGAGGTGGGTGTTTTAGCTAACAGAGTGACTAAATCTCCATGTTAGGTTAAATAGGATACTGTCAAATAGTATTCAGGAATATGAGCTACAAGATGAAACCTTCCATGGAGCTCATTCTCTGATATGAAAATTAGAGACTCAACTGAGACATAGGTACAAAGGGGATATCTGAAGGATCATGATTACATGTTTTCAGAAGAGAAAGGAAAGACTTTTTCTCCTGTTCAGCATTGCACTACAAAGGCTGGACTAAGATTGCTGCCTCCAAAACTTTTGTAAGAGCGAATATTAGGGCAACAGAAGTAGTCTTTAGGGTAAATAAGTAAAATGTCCCAAATGATATATTTGTACAATTTGGATGTGAGGAGACATTTTCAGCGTCAGAGTGGCCAAACTGGGATAGTTGTCCAGAAGGAGGTGTTTGAGGCAAAGAAATTAAACAATTTAAAATAAGAGTTCAAAGAGTTCATAGAAGATCACGCGCATGAAGGAAAACAATGTCTGCAGAAGTACTGTGAGCAGCTCCCGTGCTGCTGCTATCCCTCAGCCAGAGGAGGGAATTTGGGGATGTGCAGAAAGAACACATGAAGAAGAAACTGAACATGTCCTAACTCAGACCTGGCCTCTTAACTGTTGAGCTGCTGCCTAAATGGAAGTGTGGCCAATTTAGTTGTGTCACTACATAACTGAACACAAGGCCTCTTGTATTTGTGTTGTGGCTGTAGTGACACAACTAAATTGGCTAAAAATTGTGGGAAGTTTTAGAGTGACTATGTCCTATCTTTTTGTCATATTCAATATTCATTAAATGAAATCCATTAGCTCTACTCAGATCTTCCAAAAACTCCAACTTAACATGGTGGCATTTAATCAAGAAAAAGCTCTTTTTAACACTGTACCTGATAAAAATTACAAAGTAATAACTTCATTTCAATCATCATTGATTTGGTTTGACTTGAGATAAGCAGTATTCCAAATTGCTTACTTACCAAGCATGGGGTCTCAGTTCTCCCATATATCAAGCATGGCATCACAGTTCTCTCACCTTACGAGAAAAAAATACAACCCAATCCCAGGCTGTTAATGAAAATGTGACAATGAAATTTAAATTAAAAGTTTTGATAAGAAGTACGGATTTATTGTGCAAGCAATTCCCTGCTTTGACAAGACGGTATTTGTTGACAAGATTTTGTAGAAGAGAGGTTTAAAGCCATTAATTCTGCCAGCTTAAGAACATGTGTTGCTTGGAAAAAACATCAACCCCTGCCAAAAGCCCTTGGCCAGAGGCTGATATGGCATTACCATGTCTTAAAGAGCTATACCTTGCAGATTTCTAACTATTTTAGAGTCTGTCTCCTTTGCAGAGCATACTTTGTCCTTTAACAATCAAGTGTCGTATACATGTTATCAAGCTCACTGCTATGAGCAGAGCAAGGAACCAGAGGGAACATCCTACTGCTGCCAGACTGCACCTATGGTTTAATATCTTGTCAATGATCTGGATGAGGGGATTAAATGACTGCTCAGTAAGTTCACAAACACCAAGTTGGATGGGAGTGTTCTGCTAGAGGGTAGGAAGGATTCACAGAGGGATATGGACAGGCTGGATTGATGTGCCTTGGCCAACTCTGTGAGGTTCAGTAAGGTTTGATAAGGTGAAGCATCGAGTCCTACACTTGGTTTCCAACAATGCCATGCAGTGCTACAGGCTGGGGGAAGAGTGGCTGGGAAGCTGCCCTGGAGAAAAGGACCTAGGGGTGCCAGATGATAGCAGCTGAACGTGAGCTATCTGTGTCCAGGTGGCCAAGAAGGCCAATGGCACCTGGCTTATGTCAGCAATAGTGTGGCCAGCAGGACCAGGGCAGGGATTGTCCCCTTGTACTGGGCACTGGTGAGGCCACAGCTCAAATCCTGTGTTCAGTTTTGAGCCCCTCAATTCAAGAAGGACATTGAGGTGCTGGAGCATTCCAGAGAAGGGCAACAGAGCTGGTGAAGGGTCTGGAGCATATGTCTGTCCTACGAAGAGCAGCTGAGGGAGCTGGGGGTGTTCAGCCTGGAAAAGAGGAGACTCAGGGGAGACCTTATCACTCTCTACAACTCACTGAAAGGAGGTTGTAGCCAGGCAGGGGTCAGCCTTTTTTCCCCTGGCAGCCAGTGACAGGACAAGAGGACACAGATTCAGGCTGCTGCAGGGGAGTTTCAGGTTGGACATGAGGAAAAATTTCTTCGCTGAAAGGGAGGCTGAGCACTGGAATGGGATGCCCAGGGATGTAGTGGAGTCACCATCCCTGTGAGTGTTCAAGAAACAACTGACATGGCAATTACTGCTATGGTCTGCTTGATATGTTGATTGGTCAAAGGTTGGACACAATGATCTTGGGGATCTTTTTCAACCATAATCATTGTCTGATTCTAAATGGTAGGGCAGTTCTGCAAATACAGTGAAGCTGTCCAAAGGTGTTTCCCTGACAAACACGCAAACCAGCTGAGAGTGCTGGTTCTCGATCTCTACACCTTGGCTCTGCTTCTGTGATGGTGGCAAGTAGTGTTAGGTGGAAACCTGGAGGGAATTTAAAAACTTTCTACAGCTATTAAATCAATTTTTCTTGCTAGCTTTGTTGAGCTTGATAACTGATTTCCTTTTCTCATGTTTGTCTCAGCACCTTCCTTTTCCCCGTTTGGCCACAGAGTATTGTAACCTTCTTGGCACAGGGATTAATTCTTATTGGCAAAAGTATCAGGACATATCAGAGAAGAGGATGAACAACTGAGGTAGCTTGTTAACAGAAAATTAGAAAGGACTTCTAGTTCCATGAAACCTTGGACAAAATCTTAAGGACAAAAGGTCAAAAAGGAGCCTAAATTGCAATGTGATCTTTTATTCTTCAGGTTACACATTATATACCCACAGTGTTTTGAAGTTGGTTCTGGAACAAATGACTAGGCTTGCACATATTGTTAGCCTAAAATCCAATTTCTCAGTTAGTTGTTTCCTATTCTAAATAGAAAGTAATTGGTCTTAGAGCTTATCTAAAACCTTGTCTTATGCAAAAGCAAATTAGAGATCCATGTGTTGATGTGTGGGTGTAGTAGAGAAGGAAGGGAAGAGAATGGATTTCTGTTTACTTCATATCCCCAGATGCTCTGTTAATTGCTTTCTTTTCTTCTTCCCTCTTCTCCCCATTATTGCTATAAATTATCCCTGTGTCAAATGAACACATGATAGTTTTAATGTTAGAAATTCAAGGAAGTTTTTAAAAAAAGTCTTTTAAAATATAGAAGCAATGAGTGATAGGTTTCCTGATTTTGGTAGAAGAAAGAATATTGAGATTTTCGTTGGTCACATACAGAAAGGACAGGTCTCCTGCATGATGTGTTGCAGGGGGGAAGAAGTGTTTATATACACACCCCTGAGTCCCATTCTCTGACTGAGGGGCTACTACGCTGTTGGACTAATTCCTCTCATTAAATTAACTGAGAAACAAAAGAAAAGGAATTCCGTCATCCCCAAATTATCTTAAAGTGAGAGGTCAGCCACAACCACATATATAAATACATCATTTGACATGGCCAAGTGTCTGCTGTGTAAAGTGACGCTGCCACATCATTTGTAAGCTGCTGATGAGATAGCACAATTATTCTCATTTACAGATGAGAAATTAGAGGAAAATATTTTTTTCACAAAACCACTATTAATTCCAGAGGTGTCTGAGCTTTTGGGTATTTTGTGGAAAACCACCTGAACCCATGCACAGCAGGTGCAGACCTATGATTCTCATTTGTGTGCTGGCAGTGAGCATGGCTGGGCATTTGCTCTGTCTGCAGGCAGGTTTTCCCCTCCCTTCCTGACGTATTACAAGAAAAATGCACCAACCTCGAAGCCCTTTATCTAGGGCTGTGCATGACATCTGCCAGGGCAGCTTTCCTATCTGTTGATAAGAACAAATCCATAAGCCAGGGTGTGATGCACTGGGGGAGGGCAGCACTCCATGCTGCGTCCCCTGCCTGGGGAGCACAGCTATCCCACAAACCTCCCCTGCCATCCCTCATGTCCCTAAGAAGGGGCACAACTGCAGCAGTTTGTCACTAAAGGAAGAGCAACAAAGATAAACTATGAACTGAGGAAGGAAAAAGAGGAAAGGACTCAGCCCTACTATCTTTCACATCTTGCAGCCTGACTTCAGTCATAAGCAGCCAGTAGGCAGGCAAACACACTAGTGACTACCCAGATACAGGGAAAGAAATGCAGTTTACACAGATTGAAATTGATGAGAAGAAATTTATTAGAAGTTCATAGGCGGAAAATCTACATCTTCTGCAAGTTTTAGAGTGCCCTGTTATTCTACATGTGAAATACAAGTTTTATTTGACAGGCACTGTGTCGACAACATTTGATTGCCATGTATATTGGAGGAGCTTGTCTTTGCAAAATAGTTATTTTCCTAAACCTCATCCAACCAGTTTCCTTAAAAAACCCCAGAGTTTCTGTTTACTTATTAATGCTTGCAGAATACAAGCCCCCTAGTACTGCAGAAGATTTATTTTCTTTTCTTTCACCCGACTTCTCTCTCCCTTTAAGTCAATATTCCTCCCAAAAGTAATTTGTTCTACTGTAAATTTAGAGTGTGCTCAATAGTTATTGAAGTAGAGGATTAATGGATCTGTCTGGGGGCAGATAATCAGCACATCTCACCCTCCAGCTCTTCTAATACAGTGCAACCTTCGAAATGTTATTTTGTTTTTCAGTCTCTCTTTCTAGAAGCATTTAGCAGTTCTCATGGTCATTCTGTCCATTATATGACTATGAAGGCCATACTTAAGCAGAGGAACCAGTTGTGCTCAGGAGGAATTTTCTGAGCTGACTTACTGACGAGTCTTTGACACTTGCGCAAAATTATTTTGATTGAAAAATACACATTATCAATGATGACCCTTTTTTTTTTACCATCTGCACAGAATATGTACAGATGCAAAGAGCCCCTCCTGTGTTTGCTACAAGTTCATACCTGACATCATGGCAGCTGATCTGTCAGTTCTGCACTTAGATGATAAAAATATAACTGCAACAAGGTTCCATTTTTAAAAAATACTATTTTCTGGCATTCCTTCAATCACAAAGTGACTTCTGTTTTACATTCCATCCTGCTAATAAACAGTCTCTCCTCATGTATGAGATGTTAGCATGATGGATGAGTGCCAGTTGGCATAACTTCCTATCATAATGATGAGCACCTTCTCTCCCAGTCAACACCAGCTGAGTGTGCTGATCTATGTGCCCTTTGCATGCAGATGAAACTGCCTGACAGATTTTTATGGGGGAAGGAAAAGAAAATGGCAGATGCTCCAAGCCGCACCCTTTGATGTCACATAGGGTGAGTTTTCTCATGTGTGCACTACTTAAAAACCTGTGTCAGGGCATCCCAAAGTAATTCAGCTGCTATTCAGGCTGTTGTTTAGGAGAGCTCTCAGCTAATCAGGCTTCAAGTACTTCAAAAGACAACATCATATGTGTAACAATCCTTCTTTTTTTTTGTCTCAATTCACCTATGTGTTGCTCCAATTTAATTTAATCTATCTGTTGAGGAATTAAAGCAGCGTGAGGGCAAAATTAGTAAATATTCTCTCTTGGTTGGAGAAACAGGACTTTGTTTCAAGTGCTATTCTCCACGGGTTGATATGGTGCATGCTGAATAATAGAGCTGTTTCAATGGACACAGCTTGGTAAAAATACTGTGGGCAATAAAATTGCACAGGCTTATTAATGACACACTACAGAGGGGGCTCAGGAAATGATTCCTGTTTATATTCTGTGGGACTGTGCTGTGGCATGCTGAGTCCTGCCAGTACTGGCCCATATGGTCAGCAAAGGTGAGAGTCTGGACCCAGCTAATATCACTGTATGGGTCCAGGCACTTCCACTCCCTGCCTTGGAAAAGGGCCAGGGTCCAGAGCACATCTTGTGCATGCTGCAGATAGTAGGCAAGACTGCTGCGGAGAAAGGAGTGGGAACATTTGTCCATGTGTCTGGACTATTCTGTCTATCTGAACAATCTGAGTTAATATTTGGGCTTAGAGTCATCTTGCTGCTGGAGACAGACAAAGCCAGAATGACGTAGGAGTGAGTAATCCCAGGGTCCCTTACTGGTAAGTGGGAAGGAACAGGCACTTACAGACTGGATTCATTCTTCTTTGGACAGAGCTGAATCATGCTACCAGAGATACCTCTTTCTTCTCATTGGCCATAGAGGGAGGCCAGGGTGACAACTTCAGTGCAAATATCTGTAATTTAAAGCCTTCTTTTTGTAAGATGAGACTCTCAGCTAGTGTCAGTTCCCAGTACTTTAAAAGATAAACTAACTTAAAAGAGAATTGTACCCTGTGATTTCTGAGATGAGTTTACCTCTTTGCATATCCATGATAATCTTGCTAAATTACATTTGGTGAGATGAAGAGGCAGATGCTACCAAAGAGAGATAACCTGGGGTCATACTTGATGAGGGCAGAGTAGGGAAAGACAAGAAACAGAAATCTACTGACCTTTTCGTTATTTAAAACCAAACCACAAACCAAACCAAGGAGTGGGAAATAAGAAATAAAAGACTTGTGATTAATCATGAATTGGGTAGCTTTGATTTCTGCAGAGACCCATCAGGAGTTTGCCATTTAGAGCTGAATCATTCTCTAAAGTCAGGCAGTCATTTTCACTGAGTTGATTTTGAGCAAAATTCATGGTCTAAACATGCAAAGTAAAAAAAATCCTTCAGCTCTGTTACTGTTCAGTTCGCTGAGAGGTATCTTTGCAGAGATAAATGGGCAGCTGCTTCTTAACTATGCTTACTCTCCACTTGAGCAAGGATTAGACTGATTTTTGCACCTGCATCGCAGTTCGTGCTGCTTAAACTACAAAAGAAAAGTGTTACCCCTCAAAGTCACAGTCCTTAAGGAAGCCTTTAGCAGCTCTGCTTTTTACTTTTTTCTTGTTGGAGCTTTGTTTTGTGCAATCTAAATATATCCATCACCTGATGGAATTTTTAATAAAATGTCACCTGATTCTTTGCTGTGCATTAAGCATGTAACACATTGCAAAAAAGCTATACTGTGTCCCATCTAAACCCACTTCAATTGCTGTCTAAAAGGTTTTCACAGGACATACAGCATTAGGAGAAGATGCACTGATCTCCCATTGTCTGGGTACCAGTGCTATTTCTGTAGTATTACCTGAGTGAGTGAAAAAACTGGGAATAAAATGGAGGGTACCCGTGCATTTCATCTGCAATCAGAAAAATGCAAATGAAATGGCCATTACAATTTCCTTTTCTATGGAAAGACACATGCTGATGTGTCTTGGCTACGCAGGGAAGGCTTTCAGGAGAGCAATGTCACAGCTCTGTGCCCTGGCCATGCACCGGGGTGAGACGCTCCCGGGTGCTGAGTCCAGGGTGCTGGGACGAGCGTTGTCAGAGACAAACACAGAGACTGTGGTCAAGTGTGTGGCAGTCCATTGCATGTGGGGTCATGGAGTAAGAGCCTAAAGTTCATAGGCATCATATTTTTGGGCTTCGATAGTTTTCAGAAGAGGGCATATGGACTTGTGGCAGATTTGTCTTCTGCTGAACACAAGTAGAATCGTCATCATGGCCTTCACAGGAGTGATGGAAGATTGGAGAAAGGGGAAATTACTGGAAACAATGAAAAGGAAAAATCTCAGTACATGACACAACCCAAATCCAGGGTGTTTTATCAAATATCCCCAAAGGAAAATGAAGGAAGGATATTGGCCAATATCCTTGGAAATTATTACTTCAATAATTGGCAGAAATGCTTTTGGGCTTGTGTAGGTTGTTGCAAAGTTTATACAAGCTCCAGTCTGCATAATCTCTCCTGTGTGAATATTTCTTTGCCTAGAGTTTTTAACATGGCAATTTAATACAGTGTTTGGCATTTGCAAAGTATTACTTGCTTGTGTGGAGAAGTAGTGATTAATACTAATAGACTTTTTCTTGTTACAATACGTCAATAGCCTTTATTCAGAACAGGTGCTGGAAGGTCTTTCCTTAAGAAACAAGCAACGTCTGAAGAAACCAGACAGAAAAAGAAATATATTTAAGGATTTGCCTTTACCTCCCCTTTGCTAGTGTAATTAACTACTTGTTTGTTCCAGCACATATGCCTACTGTTCTTGTTACTGCTTTTCCCTAACAGCCCAATTCTTTCAGTCTTGCCTGTTAGTGGGTTTTCTTGTCTCTTTTTTCTCCATTAACCATCTCAGCTATGGGAATTTCAATTTGTTTAGGAAGTCTGAGTGGCTCCTTGGCATCATTCAAACAGTCCCACTCCCACCCCCACTTCCCTGGGATCTTATGCCCGTGGTTTTAGGAACTCCTTCTCACTTCCTGACAACTGCATCTTTGAAATCAGTTATGGCATCGTATGTTATATGATATATCATATATCATGATGATATACACATATATCATCAATCCCACTTTAGATATCTTATATATTCAAGGTTGACTCTAATCCAGACCATTACCCATCCCTGGCACAAGTATCTTTTCTTCTGGCTGATTCCACTTAATAAATACTCTTCATCATCACCTGTTCCTCCTCATGACCTGTATTTTCAATTATCTGTTTTCACAGGTCTGTGATACATATTTCAGTTGCAATTAACTTTTATGCTTGAACTGCAGCTTCTTTATTCCAGGCTCTGTGTCTTATTTTCTGCAGTTTAGAAAACAGTAATGCTTTTATGTTGATATATACTACAAGAACACTATAGAAGAAAATACTTAGATGAAAAATATGGAGGCTTACAGACAAACTGCTTATTGTAAATTTCTCACAACTTCTGCCTTGTTTGGAAGGTGGGTTTTCCTTTCAAGTTATGCTAACTTAGCATTCTATCTATCTATCTATCTGTCTGTCTATCTGTCTATCTATCTATCCCTTAGTTTATGGATCCAACTCCTCACTACAGAGAGATCTGGTATATCTGTTACTGCCTCCCCCAAGAAATTATTATCTAATCTTTTCCTTATTCACTCTTCCTAGTATCTGGTTAGCCACAAAATATGAGAGAACTATTTCTTTGAGGAGAAATAACATTTTAGCTCCCTGAAACACTCTTCCTTCCAGATTTGAACCAGATAATTTTCTGGAAGGCTGACTTTCTGAAGCCAGATGATTTTGTTTTCTGTCTTAAGGAATGTGGTCACCCTTCATTCTGATTCCAGTTGCTTTTTAATACTCATGATTCTTGCAGTGTCTCCTTTTCAGTTGTTTTCTTGGCTCTCTGTACACAAAAGCTGTAAAAAGCTGTTGCCAACTTCGAGAAATCCCTGGATTGTCTCTGCCTCCTTGTGTTCCTGTCCTGGATACTGGGTTCATCAAAGCTACCTATTCTGTAGCTATTGTTCCTTTCTGGAAGACAGAACTGAAGATCTCAGGCTGTGTTGGCATTGGTGGTGTAGTAAAATGCAGGCTTCACTCAACCCTGTATTATTGCTTTCTTCCTTGGTCCAAACCTCTGGCACAGAATACCCACAGCAGCCCACTGGATATCTGGATATTCAGCCCTCTAGGTACTTCCAGCATGATGAAGCCCACTAACAGGTTGTAAGGAGGGAATATTTTGTTCCAACAGTTTGTTTAACTTATTCAACAGGTTAAAAATCACCATTCAGTGTGTATAGCCATGCTAAAGAACTGGTTGTCGTTTCTGGCAGATCTTAGTGCAGAAAAGGGGTGGCCATTCCCTGGAAACCCAGAGAGTTTATGTTTATTCAAAACAGCTGAAGACCAGGATAAGTGAAATCACATGAGATTCAATACTTTGGTAAGACTTGATACTTTCCAGGTCCAGGTACAGTGCCACTTAGTGCATAGGCACTGTGAATAGATGAACACACAGTGTCCTGCAGGTTTTCAGAAGAGGGGTGCAATTATGACAGTCCTATGATATGTCAGCCTTGTTTTCCATGCATCTTTTTGGAAAGAACTGAAGTTTAGAAACTCATTTAGCCTGTTAATACATGCTTTCAAAGGGAGGAGTAATATATACTTTCAAAAGTACAGAAATTTATTAAACCTTGCCAGTGTATTTTATTTACCAGAGCATTTTGTTAGATCAGGATTTATCGTGGACAAGAGGAACTCTGTTTCTACAGTTCTTTGCTCAGAGCTATATTCTTTGAAGACTACAATCTTGGGCTGAAGACCGCAAAATATTTATTGAGCATCTGTGACTCAGGGACTCTAATGGCAATATGTTGTATACCATAATACCAGGCAGTAATATTTGGAGTCACTCAGTGGAGAACAAATATAAAATTTACTTTCCCATTTGGCCCATTTAGTAACCCCTGGAGGAGGTTTGAACTGTTGTAGGGAATCCAGCTGATCACAATTTTCTTTGGGACTCTGACCTGCTCATCAGCTTTTACTGTCCTTGGAAAGGAGGGGAAAGGTAATCATTTTCAATTAAAAGTCCAACAAGTTATTGTGAAATTTTATGCCACATATTTGAGCCACTTCCATGCTCTTACTGATATTTTCAATCTCCTCTTTCCTCTCAAAGAAGTTAAATGACTGCATGAGGATGACACCAGGAAAAAAGAAACAATTACAGTTATTTTGTTATGAGGGCTCCACTGGGACTTTGAGGGAGCCAATTCAATGGAAAAACCCCCATAGAACAAATCTGCAGGGCTAGTGGAGGGGAATAATATTCTCATACTCTGCCCATCTGTATCATCATTATTCTTAATGGCCTGTTCCTGCATTTCTAGAATACAGTGTACCTAGAGCTGGATGACTAGCTGTTCTTTGGGACTCAATGCATTTGGATTCAAAGCTGCATTTTTGCTAGATACAGGATGCAAACCTGAGGGAAGTTCATATCATGAACACATTCTCTCTTCCAGTCCTTCTGATGTAGTCTCATATGTTGTACATGTACCTTTTTGTGCTCTTTTCCTTTCTTTTTCTTTCTTTCTGTTGTGGTTTGACACCAGCCAAACACCGAGCACCGACAGAAGTCACTCACTTCCACCACCACCCCCCGCCCCAGCTGGGCAGCGGAGAGGGAAAAAAAATTAACGAAAGGATCATGAGTGAGATAAGGACTGGAAGAAAACACTCCAAGGGCAAAACAGGCTCAGCTTAGAAGTACAAAATGAATTTATTGCTAACGAAGTCAGAGGAGGATAATGAGAAGTAAAATAAGCCCTTAAAACACCTTCTCCCCCCAGCCCCTCCCTCCTTCCCACCGACAGCACAGGGAGACAGGGTCTGGGGGTTTTGGTCAGTTCATCACCGAGATTTTCTTCCGCTGCTCCGGGAGAGGAGTCCTTGCCTGTGAGACCCCTTTCCCTGCGGGGTCCCTCCCAGGGGACTCCGCTCTCCGTGAGCCTCTCCGGCGTGGGGCCACCCTCACGAGCAGCGGCTGAACCGCACCTGCTGCAGCGTGAGGCCCTCCAGGGCACACAGTGCTCCCAAAACTGCTGCCATGTGGCCTCTCTTGCACGGGGCCAGTCCTCCAAGGACAGGCTGCTCCAGCCCGGAAGCAGGGCCCCCTTTCCACCGGGTCTGCCACTGGATCACAGCCTGCTCCAGCCATTCACCTGCTCCGGCATGGGCACCTTCCCCACGGGCTGTGGGTGGATCTCTGCTTCCCCCATGGATCCCCACGGGCTGTGCATGGATCTCTGCATCATCCGTGGATCCCCATGGGCTGTGCATGGATCTCTGCATCGCCCGTGGATCCCCATGGGCTGTGCATGGATCTCTGCATCCCCCGTGGATCCCCATGGCTGCAGGGGTTCAGCTGCTTCACCATGGTCTCACCACGGTCTGCAGAGGAATCTCAGCTCCAGCACTTTGAGCACCTCCTGCCCCTCTTTCTCCACTGACCTTGGTGTCACCATGTTGTTTCCCTCACATATTCTCACCTCCTTCTCTTCTCTGACAAGAAGAAAAAAACTATGGCCCCTTTGTTTGATTTTCTTAATGTTATCACAGAGGTGTTACCATCATCTGTAATTGTAATCCAGGCTTGGCCAGCAACATGTCTATCTTCAGAGCCATCAGGGAGCGGCTCTGCTGGACATGGTGGAAGCTTCTGGCAGCTTCTCACAGAAGCCCACCTCTGTGATGCCCCCTGCTACCAAAAACCAGGCCAAGAAAACCAACACACTTTCTGATGTGTTAAGGACCGCTGGGGACAGCAAACATAGTCTGACTTCTAATGCACCTCTAGAGTACTCCTGGATGAATTGCTTCTTTGTCAACAGAATTTTGTTTCTCCTGCACATCATTTGTGGCACCTGTATGCCATTGTCACTGTAACTTTGGAATGGGTTCTCCCAGACCTCACAGTTGTCATCACTTTCTTCAAATTAATTTGAACAAAAAATTCAGACATCCTTCTTGTTTACACTGAGATATAGTTATATAGGTGTGACTGCTCTCACAGATCAGATTTGCATGCGTATTCATGTGATTAGAAATTTTTTGCTATCCAACTACCATAAAAATACACTCAAATTTTCAGAAGTGACTATTTGGAAAAGTTAATTTTATTTATATTCTTTGGAAAAAATTAATGGACACACTAGCTTCTCAGAATTTTGTTAGATATGCTAAAGAAGCCATCCACTGCTCCTCCCAAACTCTGTATTTACATGCAAAGAGACTTCCCCTTCCTGAAAATATCTTACACACAAAGACTAAGCAAAGAAATATTAGAAACAGAGAGTGTAAGTCCAGTGGGGAATGGCTAAAGGAGCTTGGGTTTTTTATTCTGGAGAAAAGGAGGCTCAGGGGAGACCTTATCACTTCCTGAAACTTCTTGAAAGGAGGTTGTAGCCAAATGGGAGTTGGTCTCTTCTCCCAGGTAACAAGTGGCAGGACAAGAGAAAACATCTTAGAGTCACACCAGGAAAGGTTCAGGTTGGATATTAGGAAAAACTTCTTCACTGTAAGGGTGATAGGCATTGGAACCATTCCAAGATGCCCAGGAAAGCAGTGGAATCACTGTCTCTGAAAATATTAGAAAACATGTGGATGAGGCACTTGGGTACACGGCTTAGTGGTAGACTTGGTGGTGCTGGATTAACAGTTGGAATTAATGATCTTGCCAGTCTTTTGCAACCTAAAGGATTTTATGATTCTATGAAAAATTACTCAATTTGGACTGAAAGGCAGCATAAATGATGGTATTACTCAAAGTAATATTTTTTAAAAACATGGATAGTCAAAATGAGGCTCCTAGAAACAATAAGACTGAACACTGAATCTTCAGAACTCCTCCAAAGCATTTTCCTGGTTTTGTAATATCTGAGCTGAAATTCCCATATGCAATAAAACTTCTTTTCTCTGTATTTTACTGTAGAATCATCAGAAGCAAAATAAACAAACCAAAGCATCTCTATTTCCACATTTTTGTCAGGGTTCAAAATCAGTAGAACACAAGATGCTTCTTTTAGCTTCTGTTTCTAACTTTTTAAGCAAAGAAAGAAAGCTCTGCCAAACTGAAAGCAATTGTTGATTTCTAATGCAATCAGCAAATACAAACTGGACACCTGATACCAACCAAAAAGACAGCCCACATCTTGCCTTTGCTGGGCCAGTTAATTCTAACGTATTAACTCCCAAAATCCTTTCTTCCCATTCCAAGGAAATAATGCATGAGATTGCAGTGTGGAGTTTAGTACCTGCAACTTTAGAATGTTGCCTGGTGTAGAATTTAAATAAGAAGGAGGAACTTACACCAAGGCAAGGCATGATAAAAAAACATAGAAGAATTTAAAAGGTGAAGTGAAAAAAATCTTTCTTTGTCTAGGACATTTGTTACTTACCAAAAAGAGAAGACTCTTTGGTGAAATGAGAAATACCCCTTAGACCAGAATCAGAAAATCAAATCCATGGCATGTGCTAATTGCAATGTGGAATTGTTGTGAATTGCAGCTGAGAGTGTCAGAAGAAAAAGGAATCAAAGCATATAGCAGATCTTTTCATATGAAACAACTTCATATATCCTCCAGTGAATTATTGCATTTACCTGCTTTCTCCTATCCTACCTGGCTGTCATGTCCCTCTGTGGGCTTCTGTATGTCCCTATAATCAGGCACTTTTGGACCTGCTGTCACTCGTCATTCTGTGTTTGGCTCTCTTGTGAGAGATGTTGTTCATAATAAGGTTGTGGGAACAGCCTTGGGGGAAGGTGTTCACACCTGGGAGCTGGAGGATGCAGCTCAGAGACACATCCCACCCTCATGGGACTTCACAGGTGTATGGGGTGAGGATTAGGATGACAGTAGCCACATCTTCAGAAGACGATGCCTCTGTAATGGCACATCTGCAGTCAGCATAATTAATTCCATTAACTTCAAAGAAACCAGACAGGCTGCTTTACTTGATGGTCTGGCTGCTCAGATGAAAGAGGTAATGCTGGGTCTGTTTCTTTCTGTACTCTGCGTCCACATTTCTCACTAACACGAAAACTTAAAGCTGTATTTCCAATAAATGTCACCTTGTATCAATCACAGCTAACATTACCCTGTATCCCTGTGATTAATTCAGACACATGCACACAATTATTTGTCTTGGAAGGTTCAGTTCATTGCACAGTAACTTAAAGCCTGAATTTTGAGAAGCGCAAAACATATGTGGAAGTTAGCAAGCACTGCAGTTGTTTCATTACTTACAGAGTTCAACAGTTAATTCTGCCTGGCTTCCAAACACCTTTGTCATTCCCTAAAGCACTTCCTCTGCCATCTACCTTCACAAATTGTTTGTGACAACTGTGCATATTGAGTTAATTAAGAGTCAGACACATATTTTAAAAGCCCAGTGTAATTTTCAATAATAAAATAATAAACCTGTATTACACCTGAAACACAGGCAATTGCATAAATTGTTATTGCTCCTATTTAGAGCCTTGCATTCCCTCCATATACCCATTACCTCTGCAGGACCAATAGACAATATAATGTCCCAGTGTAGGAGAAGATCTCAGCCTGAGTACTTTCTGACTGGTTCTGAGGTGGTACAGGCAGTTTGGTACTCGTATACCTGCACACCTGTTTCTTAGCCTCAGAAACAGCCCAAGTGAACTCTTCTCATGTCAGTGTCACCCTGATACAGAGACGAGCTCTTCCAGGTAGTCATTTTCCAGTGGTGTCCTTCTTTGATTCCCTAGCTGAAAGGTCTGGGTCCAGCTCTCTTTTCTCCAGCTGTTTGCTCTTGCTGGACTTTGCTCCCTAGAGCTGTGGTACTAAGAAACAACTGAATATTTATCTCTTCCAGTTAATTCTCCAGGATAATCTTTTTTTTTACTCTTTCTGCCAAAGCATTCTCCGCAGAGATTGCTTCTCCTCTGAAAGACCAACACACCTTTCAGATGCCCTGGTTTTCTAGGCAGGAATGCCTCTGCTCCCTCTTGCCTTGATATTGCCAGTGTATAGCTGGCATTTAGCTACACTCATGCACTTTTCTCAAAGTGCTCTCTTGCCCCAGTCCCTAGTGTTTGTTGACCTCCCTGTCAGCCTCTGTCATGCCTGTGGTTTACCAGAAGTGAGTGTGTATCTGCTTGCAGGTACTGATGAGGATGCTGAGTAGCTGGGACAGTCCATGAGGAAGATATATGTCCCCATTCAGTGACCTCCCTGCTGACAGAAACTTGAAGTCTGTCGATGAACCAGTTATTTTTCTTCCCAGCCTGTGCCTTTTTTTTCTATAATTTTATATTTTTAAGCAGAGTATTGTCATCTCCTAAAGCCTTTACACAGTGTATGACTATTATATCAGAGAAGTTATCTTTAATCATCAAATGTGTCATCTTATTGAAGAATGAAATTATTATTTATTTGATGAGATTTTTGTTATTCAGGACATTGTGCTAAGCAACACTAACTATATTCTTATAATTTAGAGGGTTTTTTAAAATCAAACCCTTACATTAGCTTTTTTTCTATTTTAACCACAATTTATGTCAGGCTGGACTATGGAAAAATTGGCTCCATGGATGGGGAAAACAGGAGCTTGTCCTCTCCCACCGCCTATTAGGAACTTTGGCATGTACAGTGTTGCCCAAGGTGATCCCGATCCATTTATAAGAATTGAGGAACTTCTGAAAAATAGCCCAGTAATAATACAGAAATCATTTCCCCCAAAGCAGACAAAGATAGATGAAAGAATAACTTTTTGTCCTTTCTTAAGATGAAATCCAGAGCACTGAACTGATAAAATACATTCTATTTGAAAGTTGCCAAGAAAATCCCCAAACTTAATTATTAATGAATAATATTGATTTCTACTTGTTTATTTAGATGCATTACTGTTGAACAGTTTATTGGAAGGAACCCTGCTTTCTCTCAAATATTTATTTTTCAGAGCTCAACACTTTCAATAATTCTGTTCACCTGCTTTTTTTCAAAGCAAGAACTCTGCACATTTCTGGACTTCTTGGCTGTTTTCAGTTTTAAGCAAAATGTGTCTTTGATATGCCAAGAACTTAAGCAAATTCAATTGAATTTTTTCAGGTGTCCTGTTGGGAAACATGACTTTCCACCCCACCAAATTTACCGTAAGGTCCTTGGTCAGCAATGGTGCATGTTGCACTGGAGCCTCCCCTTTGAGGCTCAGTTCCCTGAGGATCTGACCAGGTCCCAGACATCTTGCAGAGCCCAGCTGATTGACCCCACTGGAATATCGGTTGCTGTGGGAGACTCTTGGGGATCTGGACCTCTGGGCCAGCCTTGGAATGCTGGATGAGCACCTGTGGTGATGTCACCATCTGGGGGAAGCCCACAAGGCATTCTCCACTGGTTGACAGCTGTGACCATGGCCAGAGCTGACCTCAGTCCCACAGCTGCAAGCACAGACAGATAGGGCAGTGTGGTTCCTGTCCCGCTCTCTCTCCTAGGACCCTGGTTTGGACCCAGCATGCTGACACTGGAGGCTGGCAGGTGGTCTTAGTCATTACTCATCTTAGAAGCTGGTAAGGGCTGTCAGCAAGTCAGAGCCTGACATTTCAGTTTATGTCACAGCTAATTTTACTTTATTTCCTCCTAACCAATGGGAGTCAATGGACCACCACAGTGTGTGAGAACCCTGTAGATGTGCTGAAGACACAGGAACACAACGGGATACAGGAACAAGGAAGTGTTTTATTCAATGTGAAGTACTTTGCTGCCAAGATATTGATGTGCCCTGATTACCATATGCCTTGTTCCTCCCTCACTCAATGCTTTCTCTCCTTCCACGGGCAGTGACTCGTGAAAGAAGCAGAAAGGCATGTTGACTGTATTCAACAGAGTTGTGTGTCATATCAGCTTAACCTTGTCTAGTCAAGTCTGTGGGCACATTTCTGCAGAAAAAGTGGGAATAACTTGTGTCAGCTCTTGCACAGTTGCTCTTTTGCACCCTCTTTCTTTCTCTTCTTCCCTCTTGCCCCCTGCATCCAGCTTCTGCGATGATCTCAGTAGGCCTATCCACACAACTGACTTACACCACTGCTGTACTAAGTTCACCATCCACAACAGATCAGACGTGGTAGGAGTTTGCCTAAAATGCAGAGTGTAAAAAGACGTTGCTACTCTGCGCCTGAGGATGTGTTTCAGAATGGTCATGTCACATTATGGAAGCCACTAGGAATGGTGAGCATTCTCATTATTACACTAGACCTGATCAGCTGGTCTAGGATATGAATTCAATAGTAACCATTTTGCTTCCCTCCTCTCCTGAAGGACCCATCTCAGATCAATGGTAGTGATTCTCCCAATAATCATGAAAAAAGAGGATGTGGAGAATTACATGCCAGTGAGCTTAGAAATTATTTTAATCAAATGATGAACTACTTAGAAAGTACCTGAAAGATAAAGAAAGGTAAGGAGGCAGTGGGGTTTTGTAAGGAGCAAATTGTATTACAAAAAAATCTAATTTTCCTCTGCAGCAGAAAAGCAGATCTAGAACTAATCTATAAAACCTCAGTTTGGGAACTCTTGATTTGATCTCACATGACATTCTTATAAGCCAGCAAAAGAAATACAGCATAGATTAAATCACTAGATGGTGAATCCAAAGCACGTTCTGTATCTATACTGAGAATTACTTCAATGGCAAAACGTAAAGTGTCAGCAAGGGCTCTTCCAGAGATATTTCTTTTCCAATTCTGCCCAGCGATTGCACTGGTGATCCCAATCACACACTTACAGATGACACAATGTTGGGCTGGAACACAAGTTTAAGGTTCAAAGTTATCTTGGCAGTATAGAGAAAGGGCATGAAAACCAAGGACAACTGCAAGGGAATGCTGCAAGAGATGAGCACCCAGCTGCTTGGGCACAGTACATATAATGAGTAGCCAGGTTGCTGTTTTGGAGAAGAATCATGAGCAGAACACAACAACGCTGTACTGTTATGAAAAGGCAAACAGCGTACCACGATCTATAAACACACGTGGAGTTGGCAAAATGCTCAATGTATCAGTAAGAACTGAGCAGGAATATCTTGTCCAGCTCTGGGCACTGTGATTTAATGAAGATAGAGGCCAGTTGGGAAATGTCAGAAGAGCAATGTGAGCATATCTGTACTGTGGAACTATTTTATCCTCTAAAATTAGCTGTAGACAGACAGTTCCCTGGCCTGTGTTAGCTCATCAGGTGTGTCCTGCAGCTCTCCAGGAGAGTGCAAGCTCTCACAGGTCCAGCTGGGCCAGTGTCTGGTTGTCATGGCCTAAAGGGTTATCCAGCCCATGGATCATGACTGTGGGTTTGCAGGATTTTTTAATACACAAGGACACAAGAGGCTTTGTCTTCTGAATTTCTCTATTTTCATTATAGATCACCACAAATGCTATGCAAGGATACATATTATCAATAAAGTTTACATATCTATCTCTCAAGCCATTACAAATTACTATCAGCAGTCAATACAGCACCGACCAGTGGTACAGCAACAATCAACTGTATAGCAGCAATTGATATTATAGCAACCAATAGCCAACCATCACTAACAGGTATAGGGACTATTACAGGTTGCTACACTCTCATCACTAGTGAAGCAAGCTGATCAACAATTAGCAGCACACATGCTTATGACAGGTTACTTATACAGATGTATAATACCCATGTCAAATGAGTCAGATAGATTGCAGAAAGGGCCAAACCATCCCACAGTGGTGGGAGAACAAACCAAATTTACTCCAAAAGTGTCTAAAGGGTGTTTACTAAGATAACAGAGAGACTATCACTTCAGAGATTACCTCACATCACAGAGCTTGCAGTCTGTCAGCTGGATCCCCAGTGAGAGTCCAAGATCTTGTAAAGAGTTCATGTGGCAAATTCAGCCTGATTAAGGAAGAAAAAATGTATGCAGCGTGTATTATTCTCAGGTTTTTTTCTCATTTTGCATAAAAATTAAGTCCTTTTCATATCACAGAGGCATAAAAGGATGTAGACATCTTCCCTTCAAGCAGACAATAGATATTGCAAAACTTGATTTTTCGCGTATAACAAATGATAGATGATGTTTTCTGACTTCTTCCGATAAATTTTTGTTTTTCTAGACTCTTTTTCACTTTTTCAAATCATAAATAGTCAACACAGTCCCTTGTTTTTGCACTTTCTGGTGGTTTCTCAGGATGTCTCTAGTTTCTAGGAACCCTGGGTGCATTTCTAAGAGAGCAGCTCCTGCATTTTTCCAGTGTGTTTCTGGTTCTCATGCCTGGTTCCCAGGCTCACAGCTCCCAGGCTGGCAGGAATTTTCTCTGTCAATATATTTCAGCAGACATTTTGTTCTGTTCAGTAATTTTCCCCTTCTAGCCACATTACATTTGAGTCTGCTCACATTGCTTGTGCCCAGTAATAATCTCTGCTGTTGTTTGAATTATAGACAAAATGCATGATTTTATGGCCTTTATCCTGGTTTGGAATGCCTGGCACCACCACATGAAAGACAACCACCATTTCTTTCTTTTGAAGTTTTAAACATGCTGCCTGAGAATTTAATCAGTTGGCTTTTACTTATTTTGTTGTGAGAAACAGTGAATATGAGTCCCTATTCACTGCTACATGCCATTCATGGCTGTATACACATGAAGATACACAGGCTTCTTTCTGAGCCTTTTCTTTCAAAGATGAAAACATTTTGAACTCTTTAACCTTTGTACAAAAGTTATTCCAAGGCTTTGACTGCTCTTGCCTTCATATATATATATATACTACTTCTGTTTTCCTGGAGGAGGAAAGAATCTGAAGAGCACAAAACATTTACAATATGATCATGCAGTGACAGAGGATTATTATTCTGTTTGTTCTCTGTTCCTTTCTCAAGAATTCTTAATGTTCCATTTACTTTTTTGATGGCTCCTGAGCATGGCATTGAGATTTTATTGGAATTGTCAACAGCAACTCAAAAATCTTTTTTTTTTCCTGCTTGCTGATAGCTAATTTAGAGCTCATCACTGTTATGCATGGTTAAGAATGTTTATTTCCATGTGCAATACTTCATATTTATCAGCATCTCATCTGCCATTTTTCTCACAATCACTTGATATTGTGAGCCATCTGCAACTCTTCACAGTTGAATTCCATTTTATTGCCTTAAATAATAGAGTATCATCAGAAAATTTCATTACTTCATTTTTCCAGATGACATATGTATATACATGTGGGATGAGTTCCAGCACATATTCTTTCAAAGAGCTACAAAATGCAAAGTCTGTCTGTTAACTTAATGATTTAAGAATATATAATGACCAAAAAAAAAAAAAGAGATTTCTTAATAGGCGAGCAGTAGATGTGTCTCCATCTTTCCCTGTGGTATTTTTTTTCCTTTAATAGTGCTATGGGGACTCAGATGGAAGAATACCTACAGAGGATATCACTGAATACTTCTAAAGATTCTGCCTTTTACTCTTTTGACTATTGTATTGGTTCTATTTTTGCATAATAGTCTGCTCTGCTCTGTACCAGGGCAAGATGTCACCACCCAATGGGTGCTGCTGGTCCTTCATGCCGTATTGTACTTGGGCTTTCATCATCCGCTACAGAGGTGCTTTTCATTTTCATCCTATACTCTACATCAGTAATACCTCAGCATGAGAAGCCTTTGAGTCATTGTTGTGGGAGCTTCAGGAATAGTATATTAGAGAAGCCCTGCCACTGTGCCATGAGGTGCAGAAAGGACCCCCTTGTGTACTAAACTCTTTCTCAGGGAGGACCCTGGGGGCAGATGGAGCTGATCTTAGCCACAAACTGTCAATGGCTTGAGTAACTTTGTCCTGCAGGCTTTAATGATGGCAAATCAGATATATTCATATAAAATGAATTATTTATTATGACAAAGGATCAGATAAAAGATCTTAATCAGAGTTACTTACTACACAGTATAAAAAGCTAAAACTACTAGCAGTGTGTAGTACAATATAGTGCACTGTATCAACACAATTATATTAAAGCTAGCAAAGAGAAACAATTATTAAGTGGAGATTGATGTAATCACCATACCAGTGCTCGTGGGCAGATCCCTTTCTCTTAACCTCAAGGCGTATCCGTGGGGGGCGTCTCTCCTACCCAAGGGAGTAAACTTCACATACTCCAAGCAGGAATATGTTGGAAGAACCTAACTCTAAGAAAGCGGGCTGGCCTTTTATACTATAAAGTGATTGACTGCCCATCATATGTCCCCAGGCAAGTTTAGCAGCTTGTCTGCCAAATATTTGCCTCACTATCAGCATGATAATTTGGAGTTAGTTAGCCAGAATGCTTTTAGCATAATTCAAAACAGCAAAACCAGCACATGGCAGACCCTCTCAATCCACTGATATCTACCAATCTACTGATGGCTTTGCAAACAGGACATTGTCCAAGATGCTTTATCACATCCCAGGGCAGAGCATCTTTTAAAGTTTTGTCTTCCCACGGTATTTTCAAACAAATTTTGCAAAATCAATTGTGCTTTCACATAATACCTTTAGTTGCTCCATTCTTTCATAGTACAGATGAGAATGCCTCTAACCCCACCACTATCCTTTTTCCCAAATAAAGTAAAAGAGTGCATAATAAAGAACTTTCCAGAGGCCACATGATAATGGCTTCCTAAACAGCTAATTTGTAGTCANTGTCTTCCCACGGTATTTTCAAACAAATTTTGCAAAATCAATTGTGCTTTCACATAATACCTTTAGTTGCTCCATTCTTTCATAGTACAGATGAGAATGCCTCTAACCCCACCACTATCCTTTTTCCCAAATAAAGTAAAAGAGTGCATAATAAAGAACTTTCCAGAGGCCACATGATAATGGCTTCCTAAACAGCTAATTTGTAGTCATCAGCTTTTCCCAAGCCTTTTGCATTATATACAAGATCTTGGTATTTAACT
>WAAG01009485.1:356962-374655 GCA_013390105.1 Tichodroma muraria | reverse complement strand
ATGTGAATTTCCATGGTCCTTGTGAGTTTCTTCCAACTCGGGATGCTCCGTGATTTTATGCCGTGAATGTTTGGAGTCTGAGGTGGAAACTGACCAGCTTGGGATTTTTTTTGAGAGGGAAGTCCTAGTAGGCAGTTTGAGTTCATTGAGAAATCTCATCCGGCCGCCCGCGTCTTTTTATTGCCTTTAAAGAAATTAAACCCCAGTTCTCTCTGTGACCAGTGGCGGTACCCGAGGGAACGGCCGGAACTGTGTCAGGGGTTAGGTTAAATCTGAGCAAACTCTGTGTTGTGTTCACACCGTGAGAGCTGTGCGATTTGTTTCCTGCCTTCTTCGCGTCCATCACTTAACACGGCTTTTAAAATTGATTTTTTTTTTTTTTTTTTTTAAAAGCTTTCCATCAATGCTTTTGACTACAACTGTCACTTGGATCTGATCAAGCTGCTCCGGCAGGAGGGAGAGCTGGTGAAGCTCCGCAGAGCTCGGCAGAAGATGAGTGAGCTCTTCCCCCTCACTGAAGGTATGGAGCATCCTCTGCTCTCCACTGGTGAAGCATCACCTGTGCGAGATGCTTCAGCAGGGAAATAAAACACTTCTCAGCACCCTCAGTCAGGGAATTGACCCAGAGCTCAGCCAACTCCTGCTAAAAAATGACATTTCACACACAGGCAGCAAAGAAAATTCCCTGTTGGTGCAAACTGTGGATGCTTGAAGTGGGGATTTCTCTTTTTACTCGTAACTCAGAGGCGATAGAAATATTGCAGAGGCTGCTCTGCCAGTGTGGGATTTTATTCTTGGAAAGGGATGCTGAGACCTTGGCATGGTTTTCCCAGGGAAGCTGTGGCTGCCCTTGGATCCCTGGAAGTGTCCAAGGCCAGGTTGGACAAGGCTTGGAGCAACCTGGGATGGTGGAAGGTGTTCCTGCCCATGGCAGGGGGTGAAATGGGACGATTTTCGAAGTCCTGAGAAATTCCAACTTCTCCCTTTAGTAAAAAGGTGCTTGTTTAGCACCAATTTAAAAGGTCTCTGCCCAGCTTTTATTTGAAATTAATTAGGAATTGTGGAGGTTAAAATTCCTCTCTTTGCCTTGCTCCTACTCCTTGGTGTAAGTCTGTTGCTAGAAACTCACTAAGTGGGCATAACTTATTATTTCTGAATATTAACGATGTGTTCTAAATATTTTTCCTTTCAGAAATTTGGCTGGACTGGTTGAAGGACGAGATAAAAATGGCTTCGGAGATCTCCGAGAGAGAGAAGGTTTATGAGCTGTTTGAAAGAGCTGTCAAAGATTACATCTGTAAGTCATTCATGCTTTAATTTGAATTATTCCAGAGTGTGACGGCTCTGTGGTCCCAGCTCACAAACGGGAATTTGATGTTCAGGCATCTTACTGCATCCCTGCTGTGGTTTGTGTGGCAGAAGTGACAGGCAGGGCCAGTCCCTGCCAGCAAAACCACAGCAGTGACACCATTCAGAAGGAAACTGTGGCTGCTGAGCCAACAGCATAAATACAATTCCCAAATATTTTAACTTTACTGGATAAAAAAGAACATCGCCACGTGTTTTTCTATTTCTACGTAGCACATTTGGGGAAGCAGAGCTTCATTTTCTTGTTACTGTTTTTGAACAGATCAAATCACCTCTTTCTCCTAACCTTGTTTAGGTCCTGAAATTTGGCTGGAATACGCCCAGTATTCCATTGGAGGCATTGGGCAGGAGGGAGGCATCGAGAAGGTCCGGTCCATCTTCGAGCGGGCTCTGACAGCTGTGGGGCTGCACGTAACCAAGGGCACGGCCCTGTGGGAAGCCTACAGGGAATTTGAGAATGCCATCCTGGAAACAGCACAGGTGAGACCCTTCCCCTGGACTCCCATCCCAAAAAAGTTGTTGTGCAGCTCCTGGAGTCACCTGGAGCTGTCTCCTCCCTGTCATGTCTCAGCTGTTTCTTCCCAGCTGTAAAAATCAACCCTGTGCTCCAGGGAAACCATTCTGTGGATTTGGCTGATAAAGTAATGGATTTATGTTTCAGTAAAATCCTAAAATATCTCAAATCCAGGAGCAAAGTTTGGCTCTGCTGCTGACTGAGGTGCCAAGAACAGCTTTAAATTGAAATGTTCCATTATTAATCAATGTTCTCTGGCTGTTTTTGCAGAGAGTCAATCAAGTTTAAGTTTCTAGACTGTTCAGCTTTTATCTCATTCATTATTCCACAATTTGTGGATGAAGGTGTTTTATCCACAGACTTTTGGATGAGAGTATTTTATCCCTGGAATGTACAGTTTGATATCTGCAAAAGTCTGACCTTTCCAAGATGGCCAGGATGGGAATATTTCCTTGTTTTTGATAATTTTCTACATAAAACATGGAAGTTAAAAGATGTCCCTGCTTGTGGTGGCAGTGGGAATTATTTGATCTTTAAAGGTCCTTTTCAACCCGTAACAAAGTAGTAACAGGAGGATGTTCTTTCATTCCCGAACACAATTAAGGCTGGAAGTTTTAGATCCTCTCCCCACACCCCAGGGATTTACTGAAACCCTCTTTGGCAGCGTGGTGGGGTTGTGAAATGACACAGTCACCTGCTGCTTCCTTGTTCTCAGGTGATCGTTTCCCTGTGCTTGTGTCAGCTTTCAGTCAGGAATGCTTTTCCCATTCATCCAACTTCTGAGGAGAGCAATTCCCAAGTTTTAGCTTTCCCGGCAGCGACTGAAATGCAGGTTGGCCCTGTGTGCCCTTCAAGGATCATGTATTCACTTGCATTTCAGCTCCCTCAGCTCATAAACAATTCCCTCTCATGTCCATCAGCTGGGGCTGGAGGGAATGGCTTGAATTTCCCTGTTTTCTTGCTTGCAGCCAGCCCCTGGCAGCATTCCATCCCCGGAGCAGCAGCAGGTGCTGTGCAGCCAGCTCGAGAAGATCCACACGCTCTTCCGGCGCCAGCTGGGGATCCCGCTGCTGGGTAAGGGCTGGAATGCTGGGACAGAGGGCCTGGAGCAGCTGGGTGATGCTCCAGGCATCAGGATTCTCCTGGCACAGTCACACCGAGTGCAGCTGGAGGTCTTGTGCTCTCTTGGATGAGCCACAGATCCCTCTGGATCAGGAATGTTCTGCTTTGTTGGAACTTGGGTCACCTGGCTGAGAATTTGAGGGTGTTGGAAGTGCGAGCGAGGAAAATGTGACTTAGAAATGAGGAGTTCAGCTGTGATTGCTGCATAAAACCCTTGGTAGGGAGTATCTGGCAGCTGGATTGTTGGAATTCTGCATTCTCTAGTTCCTGCTTTAAGCTCCTTGAGTCCCTTTTCTTGCTTGTGGGAGAAAGTTACGCACAGTTCTTTTGACTTCATTTCCCTCTGGAAAGAATTTGGGTTCTCTTTTCTCTGAAGCCTTGGGGAAAATTTTACCACTTTGGTTTTCTAATTCCACATGAGCAACTTTAATACAACTTGCCCTGAATTTGTTATAGGACACTGTGTGAGATGAAGTGCCTGAACCCTTTAAGAATGCAGCAGTGTGACTGTAAGGACCAAAAGAGGATAAAAATTTAAATATCTATTCTGAATAAATTATTATATAAATAAAAATAAGAACTTGTCTTAGGACGACTTTTTTTTAAAAAAATATGTCTTAACATGATTTGTCTTAACATGTTTGTTTCAACCAAACATAGGTTGAAATCTGAATTTTTAGTTTCATAAGTGCATTATTGATGGGATTTCATGTTTTAATAGACATGGAGGCTTCATATGCTGAATATGAGGAGTGGTCAGAAGAGCCCATTCCAGAAACAACAATAAAGAGCTACAAGAAAGCTCTACAGCAGCTGGAGAGGTGTAAACCCTACGAGGAGGCCCTGGTAATGCTGGCACTTACACCTTCTTTTGAAACTAAGAGGGAGTTGCTTTGGGGTGATTTTTTTTTTTTTTTCCCCAGATTTATTATTTTTCTAGTCCCCAGCTGGGGGACTTTGTCAGCAATGGGAATACTGACAATTATATACTGGGAATAGTAGAAATTATGGGGTGCATTGAGTGTGCCAGGCCACCCTAAGGTGCACAGGAGGACTCGGTGTGTTTTCCAGCATTGGGTTAGGGGGAATAAACCCAGCATCTGACTGATTTCAGACCCATTCAGAGGTTTATGAAAATCAACAGCTGCTGATACAGAGACAAATTTCTTGTGTGAAAACTTGCACAAGAGCTGCTCTGAGGGACAGCTGAACTGTTGGAGTCTTGCTTTTTTGAAGAGTTTGATGTTGTGTCTCCCTGGTTGTTTTCCAGCTGGGTGCTGAAACCCCAAAGCTGACAGAATACCAAGCTTACATTGATTTTGAAATGAAAGCAGGTGACCCAGCTCGGATTCAGTTGATCTATGAGAGAGCTTTGGCTGAGAACTGCCTTGTCCCAGACCTCTGGGCACGCTACAACCAATATTTGGTAAGGAAACGAACCCGTGAATGTTCGCAGATTTATTTTCCTGCCTTTACTTTTGTTTGTTTCATTCTAATCTCAGTTGCTGATAAACAGCCAGTAAGTTCTACCTCAGTCCTGTCCTTTAGTCTGTAAATCTTCCAGAAACTGAATTTCGCCTCACCTTTGGTTTCCTTCTGTTTTCAAGGATGTGTTTATTGCCCGTGTGAGCATTTCTCACTTTCCTCTGCTCTAGCTGTGTTTTCTCTGCAGAATTACAGGGTGTGGGCACTGAAGCAAACCCAGATGTTCAGCCCCTGTTTCCAGGGGGGTTGGTTTGTTAGTGCAGTTTGAAGCTGATGCTGAGCTCCAGAGGCAGGACAGAAGGTGGCTGGATTAAGGGATCAGGGTGACTCCCTGCAGGAGCTTATCCAGGCTCAGTTTTTCCATCATCTCTTTCTCTTCCCAGCTGGTCACAGCAGGTTGCAAGTGGAACAACATCTCCACAAATAGGCTGGGTGTGCTCCCTCTTTGTATCCTTGACATTCTAGGAACAGTTGGGAATTCACTCAATGCCTTTGTTGTATTTATTTCTTTGGAAGAAAACACTTCACTGGCCTGGTAGTTCTTTCCTGAGCGTTCTTCTTCACTGGAAGATGTTCTCTGGATTTTTAGGAATACAGAATTTAAAATACCCATCTGAGCTTTTTAAGTATAAAAATGAAAGTACCGTTTTTTTAGGTACTGGCTTTTATTAGCTGAGGTTTGCCTTGGGTGGTCTCTCTGGCTGACAGGAACCTAACTTTTCTTGTGTGATTCTTTCAGGACAGGCAGCTGAAGGTGAAGGAATTGGTTTTATCCGCTCACGACCGCGCTGTCCGGAACTGCCCCTGGACTGTTGGGCTGTGGATTAGGTACTTGCTGGCCATGGAGAGGCACAGGGTTGAGCACAGCATCATCTCTGGTGAGGAAAGAACCAGCAAATGCAGCTCAGAGCTGCTCTCTGCGCTCCAAACAGCTTGGGGCAAAAGGGACTTGCAGGATCTGTTCTCATCCTTGCAGGTGCTGCAAGGGCAAAGCTGCTTTGGTTGAGCAGCTTCAGCCTGAGCAGCCAATGGACAGCTTGGAGTGAACATTCCTCAATTTAGCTGCCTTTAAATTCACTTTCTAAACCAATTTATTGTGTAGGACTTCTTTTCCTGTCTTCCTAGAAACCAGTGGTGCTCCTGTAGATATTTCTTTGTGCTGTCACTGCAACTTGCTACTTTTGACGGTATGGAAAGTAACTGGGTTTTTCTTTCCCACTTTCTTTCAGAAATGTTTGAAAAAGCTCTGAATGCAGGTTTTATTCAAGCAACAGACTATGTAGAGATCTGGCAGGCCTACCTGGATTACCTGAGGAGAAGGGTGGATTTTACACAAGGTCTGTATGATAAATAGAGAATAAATATCTCAACTATTTTTTTTGTACTTTGTGGATATTGCTTTTTCTTAAGAAAATTAATAGCATTTTCATCTTTCACAAAAATTATTTTCTGATCAGTTAATGTCTATAAAAAATAGGAATGTGGTTGGTTTGCTATTGCAAAAATCCCCTGCCTTATATTTTTGATATTTGATTTTTTAAATTATTCATTTAGTGAGTTTCACTTATTATAAAATCATAAATTTAAGCAATAATAACAATGATAAGTAATAAAATTAATCTCCCCCTGCTACCCAATAAAATCATTGCTGGTGTTAAGGAGAAGGTTTTATTGAGTGGGAAATGAAAACTAAATTATTATTTTAAGGCTGTTATTTTTTTCCTGCAGACTCCAGTAAAGAGCTGGAGGAGCTGCGCTCTGCATTTGCACGAGCTGTGGAGTACTTGAAACAAGAAGTGGAAGAAAGTAAGTGAAGTTATCCCAAGTATTGTTTTTTCCTCTTCAAAATAATTTTTATAAGACTAGTTCTCTGCACAGTGTTTGTCTTCAAGAATCCTGAATGTTTCAGAGAGCTGCAGATGACGATTACGTCTCCATGTGGGACCTGTTTAATAAACACTTATATTTCTGAGAGCCAAGTGCAACAAACAATCCTTGTTTTTCTTCCTAGGGTTCAGTGAAAGTGGAGATCCATCCTGCACCATCATGCAGAACTGGGCAAGAGTCGAGGTGATGTTTCTCTCTGCTGTGTTTAAATTGCTGAACCTGATAAAATGGATTTAAAATAAAATTTTTTAACATTCCAACCATGAAATGCAGTCCTTTCCCAATCCCATTTCCCCTCTTCCCCTGCTCCTCTTCCTAAACACAAACCAGTTGTCAGTCTGAGAATTTATTAGGTACATTCATCAACAACAAAAGGAAAAATTCAGAAACAACTCTAATTTCTTTTATAATGACCAAAATCAAATGGATGAGGAAGCCAGAACCAAGACTAATGGGAGAGGTGGGCAGGGAAGGATTATTCAGTAGTAGGATTGTGTCAGGTGTTTATTTTAACCACTGTAAGGCTCAGGTGTATCTTGCTGGGTGTGTCTGCAGCATCTGTGTTTTTTTTTTTTTGTTTTTGTTTGTTTGTTTGTTTGTTTGTTTGTTTGTGGTTAATGATGTTGAACAAATAATCCTGAAGGATATTTTGGATGCTCCCTTGCAGGCCCGCTTGTGTAACAACATGCAGAAAGCCAGGGAGCTCTGGGACAACATCATGACTAAAGGAAATGCCAAATATGCCAACATGTGGCTGGAATATTACAACCTGGAAAGGTAGGAGCTTGGTTAATTCACTTTTTAGTTTCCTCATCTGTGGGAGAAAACAGTTTGGAACGAGTGTGTTTCGTTTGGGTTTACGGAACACCTTCGAGGTTCTTGGGGCGGCTCTGCTGTGGCTTCCAGAAGTGCTGCAGCAGCTGGGGAAGAGGGGGAATGTTTGCAGGGCTGGATTTCTGTGTGGTTTGTCCCCTCAGTGTCCTGTCCCCTCCTGCAGGGCCCACGGGGACACCCAGCACTGCAGGAAGGCCCTGCACCGAGCAGTGCAGTGCACCAGCGACTACCCCGAGCACGTCTGCGAGGTGCTGCTCACCCTCGAGAGGATAGAAGGTACCTGGGCACTGGCAGGGGGTGACTAAGTGACAGAAGGTCACTGAGTGACAGGCAGAAGGTAATTAATTAACAGGCGGTAACTAAATGACTGCCAGAAGGTAATTAATTACTGCACCTCTTAGCCTGGTTAGGCAGAGCTTTTGATCTCCTGTTTTGTGCTCCACTGAAGTCTCGCTTCCTTTTGACTGCTGTCAAATCCACAGACAGCTCTTTTCTTCCTTGCTTTTCTGAAATCACTGGATTTTTCCATGCCTTTTTTGAGTCTTGCGTTATTAATGAGAGGTTTCTGCTCTGCTTGGCTCTTGTTTTTTTTTCACCTGGCAGGCCAGTTGTTATAATCAGAATTTTCATGTGTAATGTTTAATATGAACAGCGAGTGCCATGAACTCAGTGACTCTTTATTTATTTAGATTTGTATCTTTGAATTATGAGAAAGCTAAATAAAAGGCTTTTAATAATTATTTTAGTTTTATCTTTTAGGAACACTGGAAGACTGGGATGCAGCTGTTCAGAAAACTGAGAACAGATTGGCTCGAGTGAATGAACAAAGAGCCAAGGTCAGAACTTTCTGTGAGCTACCAAAGCATTTTATACACCTAAATTAAGTCCATGCTTCTCTGAATGTCACATTTTTAATGTGGCTTCCCCCCAGATAAGCCTGAAATGCCTCCAAGCCTTAGAACTATTGATTTTTACTTAATAACTATGATTAACAACCTCTTGCTGCTTTTTATCTTTCTCCTTTTGCCCCATGGATGGTCACAAGAGTGATGTGCCCTCCAGGAGAGCTGTGAGAGCAAAGAATTGGGATGTGCTTTAAGTAATGTCTCCGTTAGTGCTGGGATTGGAGAAAACCCTCTGGGCTCAGTGCTCTGGACAATGCTTGGCAGTCTGCAGCCAGTGGGGAAAAAAAGAAATAAATCTGTGTTTTAGGCTGCTGAGAAGGAAGCTGCTCTGGCAAAGCAGGAGGAGGAGAGAGCTGAGCAGAGAAAGCAGGCGAGGGCAGAGAAGAAAGCTTCCAAAAAAGCAAAAAAAACCAGGATTGGGGACAAGCGCAAAGCAGACGAGGATGACGAGGGTGAATGGGGACAAGAAGAAGGTAAAAATAAAATTATTAAATTAAAACTGCAGAGCTCTGGCAACGGGGTTTATTGGTTCTCTTTTGGTAGAGGGAGCTGAGGAATTGCCAGCACTGGTATCTTTCCAGGGCTGCTTTCTCCTGGGAAGTCTTCAGTGTGGGAGTGAAATGCAAACAAGGCTAAATGGTTTTATACCAACAGAAAAACAGGTTTATAAGAACTTCCAGAATTTTCTTGTAGTTTCTTATTTTGGAGGGATATTGTGATTTTTTTTTTTTTTTTTTTTCCTTAATTTTCCTTTAAAATCATTTTTCTGACTCATCCTGTGATGATGAGCCTTGTGTCTAAATTGGGTTATTCAGGATTGTAGCAGCTACTTGGAGGTGGGAACAGAAGACTTTAATAGCTTGTTGCCCCTGGGATTTTTGTGAGCTTTTAGATTTTTTATTTTTTTTTCCTAAAAAAGAACCGTTAGACAAAGAAGAAGAACATGAATCAGCAACTGTCAGTTGTGACTGGCTGAAAAAAAGGAACATATTTTCCAGTTGCTTTCGTCTAAAGCTGTCTTGGAATAACCTGTTATTTGTTCTTTAAAACCTGAGGGAGGTTTTTATTTGGTGTCTTTAAGACCTGTCATTGTATTTGAGCTTCCATGTGCCGTTTCCAAGCTCCACAGTGGGAATGGAGGGCAGAGGAGTTTTAGTGGGGAAGGAAATGGGGTAATTTTTTCTAACAAGGCTTTTTCAATTCCATCAATCAGAGCTGCCCAGCAAGAGGCACAGGGGAGAGGGTGATGGAGTGCTCCCTGAAGAGGACGTGGAAGTGGAGACCGGGCTCTTTGGGAGAAGTGAAAAGCCGGATGGCCCAGCAATCCCAAAGGAAAAGGCATCCACCAGCCGCAAGGACGTCCCCAAAGTTTTCCACGACAGCAGCAAGGATAAAGTCACTGTGTTTGTCAGCAACCTCTCCTACACCATGGCAGAGCCCGAAGCCAAGCTGAGGGAGCTCTTTGGGAGCTGTGGGGAGGTCGTGGAGATCCGAGCAGTGTTCAACAACAAGGGCACCTTCCGGGGCTACTGCTACGTGCAGTTCAAGGAGGAGGAGGCTGCTCGGCAGGCCCTGGCCTTGGATCGCACGGCTGTGGAGGGCAGGCCCATGTTTGTGTCTCCTTGTGTGGACAAGAACAAGAATCCTGACTTTAAGGTGAGGTTTTGTTGGTTCCTGTCGGACAGTGGATCTGGGGAAGGGAGTTGGTGGAATCCGTTGTGTCCAGGGTGCTCAAATCCAATCAATTTGTGTTGTGCTTCTTTAAACTCTTTGTTGGGACTTCTTGCATTTTCTGTTACTTTGCCAGACATCAGGATTGACATACTTTACTCAAGATTTGCAGAAATCTGCTGATCTGAGCAGTTTAATGGTGGGACCTACCCAGGTTCAACCTCAGAAGAGCTTTCTTGGTCAGCATTTGTTACCCAATCCCCTGGCTGGGGATGCTCTGTACCAGAGCTCAGGGGATTTCTGCATTCTGGAGTTCCTGCACAGAAAAATTGAATGTTCCCATAGTGACAGCTGAGCAAGAAGACAATATTATAAATACATTGTTATAGGAATTGGGCTCTGATCCTTCTGGATCCCTTCCAGCTCAGGGTATTCTGTGATTCTCAGTGTCTGTCCTCATTGGGAAGGGGTTTAGTAGCACTTAGTTGCAAGTCCTTGGTGTTTATATGCAAATATCTTCCAAAACACTACTCTTGGCTTTGAGGCAGGTTTTTTTCCCCACAAACAGGTATTACTTTCAGGGTGTGGAATTGCAATCCTTGGAATTTCTGTTTTGTGAACCAGCATCCTTTTTGTTCCTCTAGGTGTTCAGGTACAGCACTACCCTGGAGAAACATAAACTCTTTATATCTGGTTTGCCATTTTCCTGCACTAAGGAAGAGCTGGAGGAGGTGTGTAAAGCCCATGGGAATGTGAAGGACATTCGACTGGTCACCAACAGAGCTGGAAAACCCAAGGTAGGCATCCTTAACACACTCCTGGTTTTAAGGAATCCTTCAAAAAGAAGCTTGTCGTGGAGTCTGGACACAAAAAAAGTTGGGTTTATTAAGTTGCCAGTGTGGTTTTGTATTAATACTTGTGGAAGAGCTTGGGTTTATACAGTCCAGTGTGCCTTTGTGCAGAAAAACAAAAGGAATTTTTCCAAAATACTTCTTAAATTGCACAAGAAAAACAGGATGGAGGGGGAAATGTTATTACTTTCAGTATAGTAAAAATATGTCTGTGTGGCAAGTCTGTAAAGGATTTGTTTTTCAATAACTGGCTAAATGGGGTTTACCTGGTGCAACTAACTCCCATCCTCCTTTCCTCGATTTCCTGAGGCTTTTGTTCCTAACACCTGCTGCAGGAAGGGATTTGCCAGTGAGAAATGAGCCCCCTCTCCAACAGGGCTCATTATTTCTATCCCTGAATCAATGAGTCCTTGTTAAATAAGGGATTCTGAACCAGTTGCTGCTCTGCCAGAACTCTATCTGACACCCAGGCTGTGTCTGTGTGGTGGGTCCTGTCCACAGGGACATCCTGGGAATGGTGGACATGGATTTAAATTGAATTTTCTTGCCCTTTGCACCACATCTTGTGCAGTTCCTTGTAATGAGTGCTCTTGGGAACCCCAGGTCCTGTTCTGAGCTTAGTCTGAGCTGGGATTGTGTGTAAACCACAAATAAATGTATTTTGGGAAAGTTATTTAAAACCTGATGCCTCTCCTGTGAAACTGGATAATCCAAAAAGCGCAGCTTAAGGCTTTGAATGTCATTTAAAAGGGTAACAGCAGGGAGAGGTGATGCCCTTCTCTGTGCGTGGTACTTCATTGTATTTACTTTCAGTAGCATTTTTGGGGTGGTTCTTTCCTTTTTTATATACTTTTTTCCCACACGAGGGCATCAGGAGTGAGAGAGTAGAAATATGGGTGGTGAGGAGAGTGAAGATTGGGAGTGATGAACAGTGGGACTGAGCCATGCTGAGTTTCCTTCATTTATGAATTCCTTACCAGCTGTTACAGAAGCACTAAAACCTAATGTAGGTTCTTTCTTCCCTTAATTTAGGGCCTGGCTTATGTGGAATATGAGAATGAAGCCCAGGCCTCGCAGGCTGTGCTGAAGATGGATGGGCTGACAGTGAAGGACCACGTCATCAAGGTGATGATCAGCAACCCTCCTCTCCGGAAGCTTCCGGAGCGGCCCGAGCCCGGCAGGGCCTCCCTGGCCCTGGCACCACGGCAGATCTATGGAGCGTGAGTGAGGGAGGGGTGCCTGGAACTGCCTGGAAAAGAAATTCTGCATTTCTTACTATGCTAAAGTTTACGAATCTTAAGCTGGAATATGTGGGCTTAGAAAAAGGAGGGAGAGGGATTTTTCCTGTGGGCATGGGGGGGATGGCTTCCCACTGTCAGAGGGTGGGGTTGGATGGGATATTGGGAAGGAATCCTTGAGGATTCAGGGTGGGGAGGCCCTGGTACAGGGTGCCCAGAGAAGCTGTGGCTGCCCCTGGATCCCTGGAAGTGTCCAAGGCCAGGTTGGACAAGGCTTGGAGCAACCTGGGATGTGTCCCTGCACATGGCAGGGGGTGTAACTGGGTGATCTTCAAGGCCTCTTCCAACCCAAATCAGGGTAGGATTCTGTGAATCTGAAAGAATGTTTAAAGGGTGCTGAACCATAAAAATGGGTTGTTGGGTTGATGAGGAAAAGCAGATTTTCCCTCTTTTATCAACAGAAACAGCTCTGTAGTGATGAGAGGATCAGGCACTGGCCATCCCCTTGGATCTGATGTTGGCACTGATCCCTAGTAACCTCCACATCCTCTCCCTCTGGAGAAGCAGCCTTGGTTCCTAGTGAGCATTAAGGCTGCTCCTTCTTCTTTTAGTATTCCTGCATTGGATGAGCTCCTGTGGATAAACAGAGCTTCAACCCTGGGTACTCTGGGAAAGTTGTTGTCTGCAATGAGAATTCCTCATAGCCAACAAGTCCTTGTTGTTCCCCCAAGCTAGAAGAGTGTGTTTTAATGGGAATTTTTTCCATTCCAGCCGAGGGAAGGGAAGGACACAGCTCTCCATGGTGCCCCGGGCACTGCAGTGTCAGAGCAACCTCGGGGCCAAGGCTGAGAATGGGGTGGTCCAGAATTCACCAGCAGCATCCTCTGACCCCCCTGCAGAGCCTAAAAAGATGTCCAATGCTGATTTTGCCAAGATGCTCCTGAAAAAGTGAGCAAGGAGCGTGCACTCAGCGGGTCTGGTCCAGTGTGAAATGCCTTTCTGGAAGCCATGTTGTGTCCTTAAGCTTTGCAAGGAGAGAACACCCGTCCCAATTCCCTGTAAATACTGGACTGCTGCATTCCTCGGGATCAGTGGAGGATGGCACAAATCCAGGTGGTGAATTTTTTTTTTTTTTTTCCTCTAAGAGCAAAGAGTTACACTTTTGTTCTGGTGAAATGGCGTTAATGTGATCCCTCATATTGAGGGTAACGAGGGGGGAAATAGTTCCTGCACAGCTCGGATGCCACATGGAGTTTTTGGAGTACTTTCCAACGATTTTCTCTTTCATTAACGAATGAGATGCCATGGGAGGACCTCAGCAAGCTCCACTGGTCAGCTCAGATTGGGATTGCAGACATTCTCTCTGCCAACAGCCCCATTCTCCACCCAAACCCACGCACGCAGGGACTGTCATCTCTTTCCATGCAGAATCCAACAGCAGATGCTCCAACTTCACCACAATGGCCTCTTTTAGTATTGGGAGAGTTTCTATACATATGTGTGTATATGTAGATACACAGATATACATATATATGTATCCAGTTCCTGTTCTGTTCCAGTTGACCTGTTTTTTATATGGTGTATTTGTAAAGGACATTGAGATGATTCTTTTTAAGTGTCAGGAACTGATCCTTAGGTGGCAATTTTTGTTTCCCATGAAGCTGGACGTGCTGTTGCTGAGGACCAGGTTTTTGGTTGGTTTTGGTTGTTTTTCCTAGCTAGCTCATGTCCTTTTGCAGGTGGTTTCTGTATGGTTTTGTACAACTGTGAAGTGCAAGCTGACGTTTCTCGGTTTATTAAACTCAAGTTCTCAAAGGTTTTCTATAAATACTGTTGCTTTTGTTTAAATGTGGGTGTTGGAACTGCACTTCTCCTCTGGCAGCTGGGTGATAGTGATGTACCTCACCTCTCAGGTGTGGTGTGCTCAGTGTCCCTCAGGCCTTGAAGCAGCTCATTCCATCTGCTCTGAATATCCTGAAATCACTTCAGGCATCACCTCAGACTTTCCAACAGTGGTGTGATCTTGGATAGTAACATTCCTGCTTGTCAACTACCCTGGAAGTCACCACCCAGAGGGGTGGATGTGAGGGGGGACCCCAGTGCTGAGTTCACTTGGACCACACAAACACTGCTGCAAATAAACACTATTTTCTGTGCTGATTTCACTTGGCTTTACTTTGAAATGATGACTCTGCTCGTGTTGTTACATTGCTGAGGGAAGCAGGATCTCTCCCTTGGCCTTTCCTCCTCCACGACCACTTAGTTCACTGCAGCCAAGTGTGCTCTGAGAACACTCTCTTCCAAACCAAGACTTTAATATTAAAATAGTTTATTAATCTGTTATTAAAATAACATTTCCCCCCCTTCCCCCCCGAGCTCTAAAGTGCATTATTTATACTCAGGTTGCACTACAAAAATAACATGCTTTGTAAGGACAGGACACCTTTCCTCCTGTACTGTCTGCTTTCCCTGGCAGCAGTGCTCAGAGAACCCTCAGTCTCATCCTGGTTTCTGCTTCTCTAAAACATGTCCTAAACTCCCTGTCAGGTAAGAGAGAGTTAAAAGGGAAAAAAACCTAAGCCTGGGACAGCCTGGCGGCTTTTGTCGAGGGGTTAAATGTTCTAAACTGGGATTTTAAATGGAAGTTTTGTGAGCTTGGAGGTGGTGGGGTCAATGATGCTGTTACACAGCTGGCAGGTTTGGGGTATTGGGGTAGGGAGATCTGTGGGTACTTTACCTTTAAAAACCAAGGAAAAAGTGATTGAACTGCTCAGCAGCTCCAGGCACTGCACTGCCCCTGCTGCAGCACGCAGAGGCCTCGAGTGATTCTTGACACATTTATCAGAGTACTGACATGACTGGTGATTAATTGTGAAAGTTCCCTTACCTACACTAAAGAAACTGAAGTTTTTGGCAGACTTCCTGAATTGGCACAGCTGGTGTGTCCTGGCTCTGCCTGATGACCTTTTCTGCCCACAGTTCTGCAGACAAGCTCCTTCCAACCCCTCCACTGAAATGTCTAAGGACAGTTGTGCTTTCCCAGGGCTCCTGGTGGCTGAGGTGTTTCCCGAGTCCTTCTCCCTCAAGTAAGTCAGAGTTTTTCTCCTCTTGTTCCACTCCTATCACCTGTAATCCCAAACCAAACGCTTCCCACTTGTACAAAACTCACCCCAGAAAGGCAGCGGAAAGTAAACATGCAGAGTGCCACAGAAACAGAAATGGGAGGGGAGAGATGCCTTTGGGCTGGAGTTCAGCCTCCTTCCTGCTCAGTACCTGTGTGAATGACACCCAAGTGTCTGATGGACACAGCTGGGAGAGTGCTGTTCCTTCAGGGAAATGTTTTGGAGCTACAGGGAAGAGGCAACACAAAACCACCTCAGTTTGGACTTCGCTGAGGTCAGACAGTAGAGTTGACTGCCTGAGTGAAGGGTTGTGATTGAAGCAGCTCCTCAAAGCTTAATTTTAAGGAGAAATTCAATTTCAGCTCATCTTTTTGAGCCCTCTGACACCTCTCCCCACCTCCTTCCAGTGCACAGCCACCATCCCCAGTTCAGTTTGGCATAATATATATATAAATAAATTACATTAATTTAATCAAACGTAAGACACTTTAAATAAACGAAACGCTCAAGCTGACACCTCCTGTCCAGTCATTTCCCAGCAGGACCACTGAGTGGCTTGGAGTTCCGCTCTCCCACGGCTTCACCAGCTCCTGAGTTGCCCCAAAACCCTCAAGTCTTGACGGGGATGGTTTGTTTGCAGCCGGCGCCGCCTCCCGCCTCGGGCAGGCCCACGGAGTACTCGGTGGTGGCGATGAGCAGCATGTCCAGCGTGGTCTCGGCGCACTTGGCGATGAAGCGGATGAAGGGCCGCACGTCGCCCTCGTTGGCCACCTCCAGGACGTGGTAGTACTCCGCCCGCTGCTCCTTGCGGATGGTGATGGGCGGATACCCCGCCTGCATCAGGATCAGGTTCATCAGCAGCCGCGAGGTGCGGCCGTTGCCGTCCACGAAGGGGTGGATGTAAACCAGCTTGTAGTGCGCCAGCGCCGCGAACTCCACGGGGTGCAGGCTCATGGCGTCCTCCGAGTTCATCCACTGCACGAACTCCTCCATCTGCTTCTCCACATCCTGCGGGTGGGGCGGGATGTGGTGGCCCACGAAGACCTGCGTGGCGCGGAACCGCCCGGCCTCCACGGGGTCGGCGTAGCCCAGCACGCGCCGGTGGATGTCCAGGATGTCCCTGCTGGTGACGGAGCCGATGCGCGACACCAGCGTGGTGTTGACGAACTTGAGGGCCGCGTGCATCCCGATGACCTCGTTCTGCTCCGCCAGGCTCTTCCCGGGAACGGCGTACCTGGTCTCGATGATGTGCCGGATCTCGGACAGCGTCAGCGTGTTCCCCTCGATGGCCACCGTGTGGTAGATGTGGTGGTAGTAAGACTCCTCCATCACCCGGCGCAGGGCGGAGTTCCCTTTGGGAATGGCCATCACCTTCTTGACCTTGCTGTCGATGATGCTGAAATACCTCTGGTCGATCTCCTCCACCAAGGGCAGTGTCCGGCCCCGGTTGCTCAGAGCCTTCTCGTTGTGGGGGGAGATGGTCAGAGCTTTGGAGTACAGATAGTCGGCCTGGAGGATGTCTTTTTCCTCCTCAGAAAAGATCCCGAACTCGTTCAGGGCATCCACGTAATCTGGGTCCATCTTGAGGGCGTACAGGAAGAGTTTGTGGGCCTTCTCCCGCTTCCCTTGGCGCTTCATCTCCAGGGCTTGATTCAGAGCTGCTCGGGCTTCCAGCTTCACCTCTGGAATGAAATGGTAACAGATAAAGGGCAGTGAGTTTTACTGGAAACCTCTGGAAATCTGGATTCCATGACCTTCGTGCCTCCCTTCCAACTCAGGATATTCTATGACTGTCACTGTTTGCTGATACAAAAATCAAACAGAACCAGTCCTGAAGAACTGGAACAGAATTTTTGTTCCAGCTTTTTCAGGTTACAGTCCCAGAGGTTTATGCCACGTTTCCAGGTTGTGAGGCAGCAGAGCCATTGCTGGCAAGAAGTGTGGGGAGGCAGGATCTGCAGGCAGCAGGCTCAAGATGGCCGCAGGTGGCCACCAAACTTCTTCATGTGGGAGGAAAGAGTGTTTTAAACATGTTCTTTTAGGTGGAATTATATAATGTTAACATTATTATGTTAGCTGCCAACAGCACTTCTGTTTTTCCACTGAACTATCCAACAGTTTTCCCAGCAGTAAGAGCTTTAATGCAAACAAAGATACAGTGCTGGAATCATAATAATTCCTTTAAGTGTTTTTCAAATTAATGTCCTGGCTGATACAGGCCACGGCCACAGCCTGACATTGCCTGAAAGGCTGTTCTGTGCCAGCCAGGATTTTGGGATTAACGCTGTGTAGCCCAGATTTCTGTGCAGTAAGCCACCTCTCTGTGTTCCAGTTACCTCCACAGAAGTTACTAGTACTGAAAACACAAGGAAAAACTTTGGAGAGGCAGAGCAATGCCAGCACAGGGCCCTGGAATGTAGTCAAGGAGCTGGTGAGGGCCTGCCTGACCTCAGGGACATTTACAGCCAGTGTTAATTGCAGTTAATTGCAGTTTGTTACCATTAGGATACAGTGTCACTCCCACCAGAGGTACAGGACATGGTCAGGAAGGGGGTGAAGATCTCTGGGTTTGTGTCAGGGTTGGAAGGGCCCTCTGGAAATCACCCAGTCCAACCCCTCCACCAAGGCAGGGTCACCTGGAGCAGGTGACACAGGATTGCATCCAGGTGGGTTTGGAATGTGTCCAGAAAGGGAGG
>WAAG01009485.1:321446-356321 GCA_013390105.1 Tichodroma muraria | reverse complement strand
TCTCCTTCATCCTCCGCTCCCTCCCCAGGGCTCCTTCCCCGGGCCTGAACCCCAGCCGGAATCCCCTCCCAGCACCCCGGCTCCCCCCGGTTCCTCTCTGCCCGCTACACCCGGTGCACCCCAGGCCTTCCCCCAGATCCCCTCTGCTCAAGACCTCCGGTTTTGTCCTGGCCCCCGGCCGGGGTTCCCCGCGCCCCTCCTGCCCTGTCCCCCCGGTGCTGTCCCGGGGTCCCCCCCGCTCCTCCCTCACCTTTGCCGCCTCCCGGAGCCGCCCGCCGCCGGCTCCCGCAGCCCCGCCCCCGGGCCCCGCCCCCTCACGCTGCTATTGGCTGAGCCGCTCACCCGCTCCCCTCCTATTGGCTGCCGCTGCGGACGCGTCTCTCGCGCTCCTCCCCTTCGCTTCCTGAAACGACTTCCGGGTAGCGCCGCGCCCCGGGCGCGGGAGAGGCTCGTGGAGGGTGAGCACTGGCGAGCGCGCACGTCAATCATACGGTGCGCAGCCAATGAGAAGCGAGAGTGGGAGTGGGCGGGCGCGGTTGCCATATAAGGACATGGCGGTCGGTTGCTAGGCGATGGGAGCGTAGCAGGCCCCGCCCGGGGCTCGCTGAGGGTTTAATTCGCATTTAATTTATGGCCATTTCCATGGAAAATCAGCTTTTTCTGTTGATACGGAGTTCCCGTCGTCTATCCGTGGCCCTTCTGGAAAAACGCTCTTTATCTTTGGCCTTAAGTAGCAGCGTGCCTTGGTGTTGCACACCTGTGCCTCTCCCTCCGCTGGAGGCCAGGAATAGGGAGAGATGGGAAAAAAGTTGAGGGAAAAGAGATTGTTTTAAGGAAACGCCCTCAGAATTAGTATCTAGCCAGGTGATAAGGTGGTTTTCTACCAGATGCAGACGCAGGAGGGAAAAATAGCCTGGTTTGTCAAAAATGAATTCAGGGTATTTAAACTGTATGTCAGAAATGAATTCAGGGTATTTAAACTGTATTTCAGAGGAAGCTGGGGGGGACCTCCACCGATGTGCCTGTGCCCAGCATGCCAATCCATGTTAACTTCATGCTGCCCCCACTCCACCCTGCTTCCTCTGCAAATGGAGTTTTCCAGAGACAATCCCCCTTTCGGGCTTGTTTTCAGCAGGAAAAGCAGGATTCGCTCTCTCGGAGCGGCTGTTCTCTTAGATGTTCACTGGTTTTACTGTGATTGATAAAAGCAGATGGATGAGCTCGGATCAGCCATCATCCCTAACCCAGCCTGACGGGACCAGCTCTGGGATCTCTGCAGCACACAGAGCCCCAGGCCATCCCTGCAGCTCCAAACCCTCCTCCAGCCAGCAGGAGCTGCCAGAATCTGGTAATGCCTACAGAGAACTTCGGGGGAAAATCGGCACTGGAAGGACAAGCAAATTCCTCTTCTCTCCAAGAGGAAGCTTTGACACAAACGTGTGTTTTCCTCAGTGCCAGGGATGGCATCTAAAGCTAATTTTGGGATAATTACGGAGCAGGGATGAGTTTTCCTTTTAAAAATAGTGAGAAACACACTTAGAATCTATTCCCTAATTAAATCTACTCCAGCAGAGTGGGACAACAGGGGTATCCAGGAATGCCTGGTGTCTCGTCCCAGCTTTGATGCCTCTTGGTACCCTTGGGATGGTCCAAGCTGAGGTAGAAGCTGATGATGCCACATCATCCCTTGGGACACTGCGAGTCCTTGGCATTCCCACAGCTCTTCCTTAGCACAGATCCAGGCCAGCTCAAGGATTTCCATGTATGTTCCTGTCAGGAATAGCAAAGGGAGATCCCAAAGGTGGGGAGGAGAAGAGCTGTGGAATGCTGGAGCTGCAGCCTGGGTACGTCAAGGACTCCCAGTACTGCTGGGTCATCCTGGAAGTTCTTGATCCAAAGGGATCCCATCTGGACCCTTAGGGGAATTTGCATTTGAAGCAGCATTCCAGAGGGATCCTGGAAGCTTTAGCATGAGGCTGGGGTTTATTCCTCTCAATCCCAGGCCAGATCCGATGGATTTGGGAGCGGCAGGGTCACTACAGCCGGCAGATGGCACTGACTCATCTCGCTGCTCCATGGAAACATCCCAGCCTGCTGCATTCCCTCTCCAGGACCTTCCCACCTTCTGCCTTTGGAGGCACTGATCCTGGAAAACATGTTTGGAGGTTGAGTAAGGCCCTGGCTTCCTTCTGGAACTGTTTGTGCTGGGATAAAATTCCCTTGTCTGCACGTCGGAAATTCCTGGGATCCTGGGTGTAACGGCAGCTGAGGCACGGAGCTTGTGCTTCCCAAAGCTTGCACAGTGCTCTGACTGTGAGGCTGATCCTTGGGAATCTTCCCTGGCATCAGTTTGGAAGATGTGATCAGGCAGATACATCAGTGTTGTTTCTTTAAGGCCAGGTTGGAGTGATCTGGGATAGGGAAGGTGCCCTGCCCACGGCAGGGAATGAGGTGATCTGGAAGGTCCCTTCCCACCCAAACCATTCCGTGATTCTGTGATGTTTCCCAGGCGCCAGAGGAGCAGTGGGGTCAGGGTGGACACCTCTCCTGCCACAGCCACATGTAGAGGGGACATCACCCCGTGTGATGCATCTCTGAACAGCAGCAATTCCACCCATTTCCCATCTCCAGGGCTCCAATGTAGGACAGGGAGGGCTAAAACGGGCAGGAGGGTGGGAGTGCTGTGGGAGCAGATTACAAAAGGAGCTATTTTTCCTTTAAGCTTCTCAGCTCGCCCCCTGCTTAGGTCCTGACAGCTGTCAGAGCTCAGCAGGTGTCCCAGGGAGATTTGGGAGGGCACGGAAGCAGCTTGGCACACTCGGGGGTGGCACTGCTTGTGGATTCCCTGGTGCTGCTGGTGCCACCAGCGATGGGGACAGTGGTGGCCCCAAGCTTTTCTATGCTCAGAGATCCTCTGTGGCCTCAAGCTTTTCCCTGCTTCAGGATTTCACTTCAAACCCTGCCTGTTTACGTGTGGGAATGACTGGATCCTCCTGGATTTTTTTTTTTTTTTTCATTGGTGATGGTCAGCTCCAGGCTGGAGCCAGCAGGAAATTCCTCATGGGCAGCAATCCCTGTCCTGGGGGGCCAGGATGTCCTGTGGGATCTCCTGGGTGCAGGATGAGGCTGAGAGGCCATCTAAGAGTGCTCTGGGGACAGCCCTGTGCCGTGGAGGGACATTTTTCCTTAAAAGTGGCAGGAGAGGGGACAATGCTCGGTCACCATGGCAACGGCCACGCAGGGATGCTGGGGACACAGCTGTGTCCTGGCAGAGGTGCTGGGGAGCTGCTGGAGGTCTCCTATCCTGATCCAGGATTGAATTCCAACATTTCAGGCCATGTGGGCTAACTGGGAGGGCTCAACCAGGATGGCCCGAGCAGGATTTGAAAACAGGAATATTCCTGACTTTCAAGAGCTATTTAAGTTCCTAAATCCCAGGAAGAGAAAGAGGAGCTCTGGAGCAGAGGCCTCAGAAACCACCTGCCACTCACATTTTGCTTCTCCATGGATCCAAGTTTCCAAAGGCTCCCAGAACCTGGGATATGCAAATGACTCTTGATGTGTGCTGATTGTGATAAATGGGGACCAAAGCAGGTGGATGATCCTTTAGGAATCATAAAGCCCCTCTGTGGTTGGTGACATTGAGCAGATCTGGCCTTGGAATTCTGCACCACTCTTCCCTCAGCACATACACTTGGGGACAGGGCAGGAGTTGGAAAAAAAATGGATTTGCAAATGGAAGAAATGGATTTGCAAACCTGTGCTGTTCAGCAGAGCTCAGAGAGCTGCCTTGGAAATATGGAGACAGAGCCTGTGTCATTCCCAGCTTTCCAGGGTGCTCTGTTCATTTCCTACCTGCTGCTGGATAAAATGGATCCTCTGCAATTCCTCTAAATTAAAACCTTCCCTCTCCACCTGTCAGCAGGGAACAGCCCCTGTTTGTGGAACTCCATGGTTATCAGCTGCCTCCAGCACTCTGCAAAAACTTTTGGAGTTGGGAAGTGTTTCCCTTTTTAAGGCTGGATTTAATTCCTTTGGAGCCAGAATGTTAAATTCACCCAGCTGGGCTTTGCTTTCAATGGGAAGAGGTTGAGCTGGAAAAGGAGCTGGGTGTGAATCTCCCTGAGCACTGGGAGGGGGCAGTGCCAGGCTCCCTGTCCCTTCCAAAAAGGAATGCCACTGACAGGCCCCTGCTTGTGTTTGGTAGCTGAGCAGGAGCAGCAGGAATTTGGAAATAAACCCAGCAGAAGGGGGGAAACACCAGGATCTAAAGCAAGCGAGAGAAATCTCATTTTCTCCTGAAATTTCAGAGGCCTGAGCAGCAAACAAACAATTATTTCCCTGTGCCTTTGCTGGGTAGATCCATAATTCCTGAGAGACAGGGGAGCAGTGCTCCAAACACAAGCTGCTGGCTGATGGATGGCTGGGATAATGGCACAGATAAATCAGGAGAGACCTGCGGGGGTCCAGAGGGGCCTCCATCCCTGCTCCTGGGACCCTTGGAAGTGCAGGGATGAGGTCTGGGAAGGCAGGAAGGAGCAAAGCTGGGAAGGGAAGGAAAAGCAATTCCACGTTGTGCTTCCTTGGTGTGAAATCTGTTGGGATATAGGAACTGGAATTTTGCCTGGGATTTGGGCAAGACAGTGCTGCTAAAGAGGAATCAAAAGGAACTCTGGTATTCCAGCATATCTTGGATTTCTTCCTAATCCCATGTCAGAGGAATTCAAATCCTGCACTCCTGTTGGGAAGGAAGATTCCCTTTCCTTCACATCTCACACTCATTTTACACTTGGAGGTAAACCAAGTGATTCCAGGAGGCTGCTGGGGGTGGGAAGGGGCTCAGACCTCCAAGGGGATGGCTCCAGTTCCTGCCTCCAGCAGCCTGTGGCAATTTTAATTTCCATGGAAAAGCAGCCCAAGCCTTCTCAGCTCAGCTGGCATTTTTCTGGTATTCCAGTGATGTTCAAATCAATTCTCTGCCTAATTAGCTTGTAAATATTATTCCAAGGTTTTTTTCCCCCCTCTTTTTAGTTGTGATAGGCTGTGGAAGGAGAAATGCATCAGGAAAACCACGAGGGAAAGGCATCTGCTTTTCTCTCTTGCACTTCCAGCACAACCTGCTGCTGAAATGGGATAAAGACACAGCTCTGGAATTGCCTTTTCTTGTGGGGAGGGGAAAGACACTCTTGGAGGTGTTGAAATTGAGATTTCTCTGGAGGACTGGAGCACCAAATGTGTTGGGAATCACAGAGGGTGAGAATGCATCCCTTGTGTCAGCAGGGAGGCTGTGGATGCTCAGGGCAGGAATGGGAGATGCATCAGCCTTGGGAAAAGTGTTTGAGGGTCACATTCCAGCAGGAATTAAGGAGGTGTCCCAGCATCAGCTGAGTTCCCTGTGCCTGGCATTCCTGGAGAACGGATCAGGATCCAGAGCCAGAGTGCAAACCATCGGTGTCCTGGAAAAGGCACCCAAATAAGGGCAGCTTCGACAGCAACATTATTTTTTGGCCAAGTGTTTGTGGAAAATCCATCATGAATTTGCCTTTCACTGTGTTTTTTTATTGCAGCTTTGGGGTCTGAGCGAGCTGTGCCCTCTCTCCAGAGAGACCTGCCTGGGTGGGATAAGATCCAGGGAAAGCTGGAAACTTGGCAAACTCCTGTGGTAGAAAGTGAACCTGGGGCTGCTTTTTAAAGGCTGAGTGTAAACACATCCCAGGAACTGCCAGTCCATGGAAAACAGAGATAAGGGAGTCTCTGGGTGCCTCTCCTGGTTTATTTGATAACTGGTGAATGCAGCAGACACTGGTGGCTATGAATAAACGAGGGAGCTGCTCCATGGGATGGGATCTGGGACAGTGTGGTTTGGAGGGGAATGGTCCTTGGTGCAAGCTTGGGAATCCACATTCCTGGTTTTTAACATGGAGCGGGATTTGCAGCAGGATTTTATCCCAGGTGGGTGTGGGTGTGCCCCACCACGCTGCTCTTACTGGTGCTACTGGTCCTACTCTCGCTGGGGATGACTCCAACATTCCTTTTGGGATCCCTGTCCTGGGATTGCTGCGGTCCCTCTTTCCATGGCATTGTTTGGAGAAGCTCACTGAGCCCACCCAGCCTCAGCACCATCCTGGTGCTGGTTTATACTGGAGGCACTGGAAGGGGGCTGCTGGGCGTGGCTGTGGCCATCTGGGGTGGGGGAAAGGGCTGATCCATGAGCATGGATATACCTGGGGGATTCATTTTCCCTGCGGGAGTGATCTGGGTGCTGGAGACACCCAGGAATCCTTGGATCTGCCGGGATGAGCGCCGCATCCTCCACCCACAGCGCTGATTCCCACCCAACACAGATCCCTGGACAGGGCCAGAAGCTTTCTTCCCATTTTTTATCCATTTCTTTCCCTCTTTCCATCCTGGAGCAGCTCTGGGCTCTGTTTGGCAGTGGTTCGGCCTCAGGGTCTCGCGCTTTTCCTTGGCAAGGGATGTGAATTTTCCCAAAGGGAAGGGGAATGGGAATGTGCTGCTTCCATAAATCCCAGGAATGCCAGGAGCCATGCCAGGAGCTCTCCCATGGAAAATCCATTGCCAGGGCTGTTCCCAGTCTGAGCCCAGGGGTGTTGAAGGAGGAGCTGCACTTTGGATTCAAGGATGTGCCAACATCTAATGAAGGAAGAGCCTCCAGGCTTCCATTAATTAACAAATTAGCTCATCAAGAGGCTCCCTAATTTGTCGAATATAAAGCTGCCCTATTAATTAAGCAAGAGGACAGATTTTAATTTGCCAGAGCGCACATTTAATTGATAAATGACTCGTTTAAATCCTTCATGGTGGAATTTTCCAGGAGCAACGATGCGAGAAGAGCACGTGGGGTGCTCCAAGCAAGGAGTGCCCACTCCTGGGATGCTGAGCTGTGCTCAGGGATTTGGGATCTCCAGTATCCCATCCCCTCTCTCTTAATTGACCCATCCATTAATTGGGTCTGTTTACATCCAGCCTCTCATTCCTCTTCCCCTAAATCCCATTAGCTCCCTGTTTTCCACAGGGAAATTGTTCTGCAGGAGCTCCTCACCAATGGTGCCAGGGATCTGCCAGGTTGGGAAGATGCCAGGCTGAGGGTGACGGATACCCTGGTGCATCCACATTCCAGGTGGGATATCCAGGAAAATGCTTTCTCTTTCCCTTGGGAATTACAGCTCCTTGAAGGCAACTCCTGCTGGTGTTGGAAGTGGCCGGAATTCCTTGGCCAGACTTAATTCCTGTGCTTGAAGGCCGAGGATGACATTCCAATGATCTCCACACAGAATGAATTCCTTGGGCATCCTCTCCCCAGCCAGCTGTGCCAGGGAAGCTGCATCCAGCCAGGGTACCCCAAATTCTCTTTTCCCAACTTGTTTTTTCCCCAAAAAGTCTTAAGGGAGAGTGGGTGAATTATTTGGAGTCCTGCCCAAATTTTCAATTTATCCATATTGATTTATGAGATATTCCCAATGTCTGAATACTTCTGGAAGCAGCTGGATGTGAGCTCCCTTCTCCATCAGTCAGGAACAGTGCTGGGGACTTTCTGCATCCACTCCAGGCCATGGATAACAGGGATTCCCTCTGCACTGTTTAGGGAATAAAAATCAGGAATTCGTTAGTGTTAGTGGATCTGGCTTCCATCGACAGCACCCTCTGGATAGATCCCTACACTTCTGGATCTATTTAAATAATTCTTAGATAACAGCTGGATTTTGGGACTGGGCTCCTGTGTGGGAGGGGGTTGTATCCAGCACGGGGCTGAGCTCTGGATATTGGGATCAATGATCCAGACCCATCCAAGGAAGATGCTGTGGGGGACCCCAGCAAGGGCACAGGTACCCCCACATTTCCCTGGCACCACCGAGCAACTCCTTCATTTCAGAAATAATCCCAGCCTGGCAAAGGCTCCTGTAAAACATATTTTGCTGTTATTTTTACAAATTCCAGGGCAATTGGAGCCCAGGGAACCTGCACCAAGGCCACCCCCCGGCCAAAAAAAAACCAAAAAAGGCATGGATTGCTCAGAGCTGGCAGAAATGCTGAACTTTTCCTGCAAGGAGCTGCTTCCCAGCCCAGAGCTGGGCAGTCCCTGTGCCCATCAAGTGATGGGAAGCAGGGTGGGGCCATTGGCAAAGTCAGTTTCAAAAATACGTGTCCCTGCAAAGTTCTGCTCCATGGAATGGTGAGTTCCCAGATGCTGATTGCAAGGAAAACTGGGTTTATTAATTAAAAAATCGTAAATAAAGCAGGTTTCCTTATGGATGTTTAGGAATTTGAAGGAATCTATTGTTATTAAGACAAATCCAGCTGGTGCCTTAAGGAAATGGGAGGTTCCTGAGGGGTTTATCAGCCAGATCCCACTGATTTTTGCTGGGAGATTTCAGGAATACTCCCCTCTATCCATGTGTGGCACACCAGCAGCCAGAAAAGCACATCTAGAGGATTTTAAGATGACGCTGAAGGAGTTCAGGGTGAAAGATAAGCCTGAATTAAGCTCCAGCAGTTCCCAGCACAAGGAACTGAGCACAGCTGAAACCTGTCAGCATCTCCCATTTTCCAGTGGGATGTGCAGCATCCAAACCTGGAGCCCTGTAGGCATTTTATTAATGGAATTTCCTATTTCAAGGGTTGGACGGGGCTTGAAGCAACCTGGTGTGTGGAAGGTGTTCCATCCATGGCAGGTAAGGGAATGGGATGAGTTTAAGGTTTTTCCAAACCCAGCCATTCCAGGATTTGGAGCTACCTCTGCTCATAAATCCCTGGGCAGGTAACATTCCGTCTGTCACCTGCTGAGGGGCTCTAAGGCAAGAACGAAGTGTCCATGGCTGGCAATTCCTCATCGCTGCTCCAGGAGCTGTCAGTGGGCTTTGACAGCTCCAGCAAGAATTGGAAATCACGGGTTAGTCTCCCAGTGTGACACTTCCATTGCTCCCGGGGGTGGGGGGAGTGTCACTGCAGGATGGGGATGGGAGCGGGTGGGTGATGCCAGGGATGGGGGAATCCGTGGAACAGGGCCCAGTTGTGCCCTGGGAATGTTCCCATCAATCCTCCTCTGTCAAGGGTGGGGTTTGGGAGCCGAGAACTCGGAATTGTCCCCTGCCCCATGGGTGTGCATCGCTCGGATCCAGCTCCTGGCACAGCTCTGAGGGAAGCACGTGGAAAAATGGGGGAAAGGATGCAAGACTGGAGGCAAACAGAGGCTCTGCGAGGGTGTTTGGGGGCTGAACCATGTGGAGATCCCTGACCTGCGCATCCCAGGGGTGGGATGCAGAGGGATCTGGTGCCAGCCTTAGGAGTACAGTGGGGTTTGGCCACCCTGTCCCAGCCCCGCTGTGTTTCTGGGGCTATTTATAAGCTCGAGTTGCACAAGTTTGGGACTGGGTTTTTTTCCGTGGTTGTATCAAATCAGCGAAAAAGGGAACGGGAGCCGTCTCTTGGACATCCTGTCTGTGGCTTCTTTATTTGTGCTGGGAGTTTGCGCTTGGATCGGGAGGCAGTGACAGGATCCGGAGCTCGGGACCACAGCGGGTGTGGAGCCAGGAGCCAGGGATGAGCTCCCTGTGGGAAAGGCAGGGCAGAGTTATCCATGGGCATAAACCCAGCTCTAAAACCCAGGATTTGGAGCTGGGATATGCAGTGGGAGCCTCCTGTCTTGTCCTCATAGCTGAGCCCAGCTCCATTTCCCTCCATTCCCATTTATCCCCATGGCTCTGCCCAGGACGAGGGAAAGTGCTGCTGGATGCTGGAGAAAGCTCCCCCGGAGAGGGAAGACTTCCTCCAATTTCTTCCCCGTTGACTGCGACATTTGTTTCGGGATGAGTCAGGCGGGTTCCCAGCGCCTGTGTGGGAGGGAAGAAGGGCGAGGGCCGGAGGGGTCGGACCTGCCAGGCCCCATCTGCGCATCCCGGCTCGGCAGGGAGCTGCTCCAGGGCGTTTAATCAGCCCAAATCAATTTAGGGCTTTAATTGCTTTGCTCGGTGTGGGTGGCACTCGGCGCTTGCCAAGGACGTGACAACTGCCAAAGGCTGCACTGGCCGCGGCGCCTGGAATTGCTCTGGAATTGCTGCTCCCGACGGCTGCTCCTGCACGGATCCTGCTCCGTCACCAGCCCTGGGAACAGGGATTTGTCCTTCCGCAGGCGCTGCTGCCGGCAGGGCTTTGCTGAGCAGGCGATGCCGAGTGCCCCGGAGGGAAACCCCAACCCACAAACGCTCGGGATGGGAAATCGTATTCCAAGTCAGCGTGTTTTCCCTTCATCTTGCTAAACACAGGGATCAGTGCGAGACCAGCGTCCTGCATCCTGCCTGGACATGGGGAAGCAGCAGGTGCCTGGGAAAGGAGGCAGTGCCAAGGGACGGGCTGCTTCTGTGGGGCTGCAGAGCTTGGCCTTGCTGGGAACACTGGGATTGTGCCAGGACTTGGCTCTGGACCCCTCGGAGCCGCTGGGATTTCAGTCATTGCTCCAGTGCGATGTCCCTTGGCAAGGCCACGTGCAGGAGCATCCGTGGCCGAGGATTCCCAGCTCCACCAGGTCCTGGGGTTGTTTTGGGAAGCCCGCAGGTCCCAGCTGGTGCCACCTGGAGCTCCCTGGACTGAGCATCTCCTGGTGGCACTGTTTGACTCCTGACACACAAAAGGAAATCCCATCAGTTTGGGGTTGGTTTTCTCCCTTGCTGGCTGGATTCAGGATGTTTTTCACCCTGTCTATAAAGCTGAGGATAATTAATTAACCTTAATTAATCTCCTGTGGTAGATGAACTTCCTTTCTGCTGGGGAAGGGGTTGGAATGGCTGGTGTTAAACCCAGGGCAGTGTTGCTTGAGCTAGTGCTGGAGTGTCCCAGTGGGACAAATCCTGCTCCTTTTCCAGGCTGGAGAAGGGTGAGGGGGCATCACTGGCAAATTTTCTTGTGTTTCCTTGTGCTGCTTTTGCTCCTAAGGCCTGCACTGGCTCTTATCCCGCTGGGATGGATGCTGGGACTGGGATGGCTGAGCCGCGGGAGCGCGGGAGCTGCGTGGGGAGGGAAGGAATTTTCCCAGTACCACATCAAGCCTGGGGTTATCCAAACCTCCTGCTCTGTGTGGGTGAGGGCTGTTCTGCTCAGTGCTCCCAAACTGGGGGGCTGCCCCAAAAACCTCATGTTCGTCCCCCTGAACCCCATCCCTGCATCCGGCCTTTCCCATTCCTCCTACCTGGGGGACCCTGGAGCCTCTCCCAGCCCCTCTGTGGCCCCCAAAGAACTTTTCTTGCAGGTGCTAAAGGAGCTGGGGGTGGCAGAACTGCCACCACAGAGCCTCTGCGGGCCGGGGGGGCTGCTTGGAAGCAGCTGCAGTATCCTGGTCCTAATGGAATCCATCGGGAAAAGCAGCCCCTGAGCAGCAGGAGCGGCGTTTGGGAGCCAGATTTGCCTGAGGGGAAGTGACTCAACGTCTTGGAAGGAGTTGGGGGCGGTGGGGGGAGCAGAGGACAGCGGTTGACCCAGGGTGGGGACAGCGCAGCGAGGGGGGCTGGCAGCCACCTGCCTCCCCTTGGGCTCGCGGCTGGAGCAGCATCCCTGCGGAGCTGCTCCGTTATCCCTCCGTGGGACGGCGCGCTCCGGGCCGGGGGGCGGCACAGGAAAGGAGGCCCCTTGGGAAGCAGCTTGTTGCTTCCTCACGCTGGGTTGTGATCCAGGCCGGCGTTCCCAGCTCCCGGCGTCACACCCTCTCCCAGCTGTTGCTCGCCGAGCATCGCGCTGCCAAGAAAACCTTGGTGATGGATGCAACTCCCTCCCCGCTCCCTTAAAACCGGCGGGGAGCGGCAGCGTGCCTGTGCCTGCTCCCGGCGCGCCGGGATCCGCCTGGGAATGGGATCCCGCTGGCACCCAGGGCACGCCGAGCTCGTCCTGCCCAGCGCTGAGCAGCGGGACAGCGTTGGCACCGCACGAGGTATTGGGAAAGGTCACGGCAAGGCTTGGTGGGGGATACTGGGAGCACTGGGATGTTACTGCGGGAGCAGATGGGACACGATGTGGTGTCAGAGCGATGGGGCAGATCCAGCCTGTGCCACTCCCCAGCCGGGTCCGTGTTTCTCATGGCTTTTATCATTTTGGGCTGCACTTCCCACTGCCCTGCGGCACTGCTCCTCTGCACCCTGCTGGGGACCTGCCACAGGTGCCACAAGTGTGGAATATCCCGGAACTCGAGCCCCTGGGAGAGAGGGACACCAGGCAGCCAGTCACGAGCCCCCCTGTCTAGTTCCACAGGGGGATTGGCACATCCCTGCCCGGTTCACACTTCGGGGCTTTTTGGGGCTTCTCCTTTCCCCGTAGCAGCCCCACGAGCTGGCCCATCAGCACTTTTCCAGCCCTGATTCAGCTCAGGGATGTTGCAACACAGAGTTGTGCAAAGCTGGCAGTGGCTCCGATTCCTCTTTTTCGGCTCTCACGGGAGCTCCTCCGCGTGGGACAGGGTCAATGTCCCCACCTGACGGGACAGGGTGGCCTTGAGTTCCCTCCCTGCTGGCATCACTCCCTGCTGGCATCACCCCCTGTCCCCTGGTCACATTTGGGGGGTGGTTTTCCAGCTCTGAGGAAATTGAGATTTGTCCCTTGTGTGCAGCTGAAGCCGAGAGCTGGAAAACTCATGGATCTTGGTGACAGAGAGCAGCTGAGGGCTCTGGTGGAAGGTGACACTCTGTCACATCATGGTGCAGGTGTTTTGCTCTCCCTCTTGCATCATTTTGCTCCAGGTGTTTTGCATCTCCCTCTGGATGAGCTATCCTGGCTCAGGGCAGGGATTTGTGTCCATCCAGGCTCAGCTCATGCCGGATCACCGGCTGCACTGTGGATGCCACTGGCAATTTCCAGCTCCCGGCAGGCACAGGGTCGAGGTCAGGATGGCCCTTGGCTGGTGACCATCTCTTCAGGATCCCAGTACAAACCAGGACAGGCTGATTTCCTCGCTGGGAATGCACTGCTGGGTGAACAGCTGAGAATGGGCAGCACCTGCACCCCAGGAATGGCTTTGGGTTACCCCTCTCCTGTGTGTGTGTGAGGCCAGGAGCATCCCAGGAGCAGGGCATGGATTTGGGGTGCCCTGGGGTACAGGGATGAGGGGCAGCCGGGGTGGAGGAGCCCCAGGGGACCCTTTGGCTGTGCTCACAGTGAGGGCTACCCAAACCCTTCCCAAAGGCTCCCAGGAGATTCCCAAGCCACCCTGGGCAGCACAGGAGCCGTGGCGGACAGGGCACGGGCACGTCACTGCTGCCACATCCCCTTCTGTGTCCGGTTAAACTCCACAAATTCAACATCCTCCCCCAGAGCTTCCCCCTTCCCCTTCCAGCTCTGCTGAGGCCAGCAGCTGGTTTATTCCACAGGCTGCATTTATTTTCATCATCCTCCTATCCCATGTGCATCTCCTCGGGATGAGAAACCTCGGCAATATCCGTGTCAGCTCCAGCTGGATGCCAAAGCCACAAGCCCAGGGTCGTTCCCATGCCAGCCCTAGAGGGGCTGTAGGAGAAGCAAAGATGTCTAATCCAGCCCCCAAATGCTGAAAATTCCTTGGGGGTTTATCCAGCTCAGGTAAACACCTCTGGATTTATATATATATTTGTTAATTTGTGTTTTTTATAGGAATCTAGGAGGAAGGGTTTGCTGGAGATTTGCAACCAGTTGAGGTTTTTTGCTCCCCTGTTGTTATACAACAACAGTGGGTTTGAGACCTCAGGTATACCCGCTGTCCTTCACCCCAAACCCCCTAATTTTCCCTAAAATCCCAACCTCTTTTGGAGCTGGGCTTTGCAGCCTGGGGGGTGGGAAAACAGCGCGGAAGGGAGAGGAGCTGGCTGAGTGTGGGGGGGTTGATGCCCTGACAGTGTGGCAGTGTCCCCTCGCTGGGGACAGGGAGAACAGGGTGGCTTTTCTTTGCTGTGCTGATCAGCATTCAGCTGGGGACGCAGAGCACAGCTGGGAGGATGCTCCAGCGGATCCGGGGTGACTTCCTTGCTCGGGGGGGGGGATGAGTCTGCTGTCCCCAGCCATGCCACATCCCCTGCAGGGTCACGTCCTTCCCGCAGCCCTATTTCTGTTTGCTTGGGTCTCTTTCCCTTTGTATGCCCCAAATCCGAAGGGATGTCCCCAGGATTTTGCCCCCAAGGGGCCCTGACAAAGCCCAAGCCATGGTTAGGGGCAGCGTCACTGGACTGCTGGGATGTGGCAGGGAAGATGCTCTGAAAAAGGGAATTTGTTTTGTCTTTTTATTGCCTGAGAAGTGCTAGGAGAAAACCTTGGATTATTAGAAAAGAAGAGAGCAGAGGAGATGAAAGAACTTTTATTGTCCTGGAAGTCATTTTAAGCCATTTTAAGCAGCTCAGAAGTACAAACTGCCCTTTTTAAAGGAAATCTTTGCCTGTGTAGGTGCAAACGCCCAAAATTTTCCCCTTTAATCCTCAAACCTTCCCAAGGGCAGAACGGATGGAGCAAAAGGCCAGGATTTTACAAACGGGGTGGTTCTTTCAACACTTTGTGCCGGGGAAGGTCAGGTTCCTCTGCTGGTGTTTCACCCTGGGAGAGGCTTTTCATGACCCAAATTTTGAGGTTAAACCCCGCTTTCTGGCAGGATTGGGACGCTTTCCCCATGGCAGTCACCCCACACTGTGGCCAGGAGAATCCGTGGGATCGGTCCCATCCTATCCCAACCTGTCCCGCGCAGCCCGGCCGGCTCTGCCCAGATAAACACTGACTCATGTTTTTCTGTCCCACCCTGGGCACAGCAGCTTTTTTAAGGCTGCCTTTTCCAGCTATTCCCTTTTTCCTGCGCCTTTCACACGGGCGGGGTGCGCAGCCTCAGCCGGGATGCAGGGGGAGGCTGGGGATGCCGGCGGCTGCCGGGTGTGGGGGTCCCGGATCCGTGATGGAGAACTGGGATGTGACTGAGTGGATGCAGGTAGGGATTCAGCTGCCCACTGCCCTTGGAGCAGAGCTCTGTGCCTCGGTTTCCCCCGTGGCTGTGCCTCCTCCCTTTGCCCTGGGGGTCTCCAGCTGCTGGGGGAGGTTTGGGAGAACTTCCAGCATGGATCCTCGCTGGCAGGAGCTCATTCTCAGCCTGCTGCTGCTGCTCCCGTGGCATCCCACATCCCTGTCCCCCTTTCCCAGGCTGCTGGAGCAGGACAGAGGGGTCAGGGATGGTGGCAGGGCTGGAATCACAGCCAGGAGCAGCTTTTAGGCAAGTTGGAGCTCAGGGTTTGGAGGTCTAAACTCCCTCTTGATGGGCTGGTGGTCGATTTACACTGAGGAATGGGGGCTTCCTCCCGGGTATCCCGGTGGGGAGTGGGATGCTGAGCAGCATCATCCCTGTGGCATCTGTTGCCATGGCAATCACCGGCTAAAATAAAGGGGAATTGGAGCTTGGGTACGCAGAGCTGCTTTCCCATTTGGTGCCTTGCTCCCTGAGATTCCCAGGAACTGGATCCCTGCAGGGATGACCCTCCTGGGCTGGAAATACGTGGGTGCCAGAGGGATTGATGGCATGGCCTCGGGTGCCAGCTTGGGATGGGGTTTGCATCGGCCTCATTCCCTAGGGCGTGAGGTGCCATGGAATTCTCAGGGATGCTCGGGATCCAGCCCGCAGGGTGGGACTCAAGCTCAGCCAGAGCTATGAACCCCCACAAAACCGGGACCAGCACCTGCCACATGTCCCCAGGGACATCCCTGCCCTCCGGGGACACCCAGGACTGTGGCGGGGCTCGGTGGGGTCTGGTGACAGCAGGTCCAGAGGGACGTGGAGATCCTGTTTTACCCCGAGCCCTTCCCAAACTGAGCTCCAAACATCTGCCGGCAATTCCCCTCTCCCGGGAAGCTGTGCCGGAGCGGCGGGGGAGCTGCCCGCGCCTCCCACGCCCGGAGGAAGCGGGTTGGGGTTTGGGGTGCGCTGGGAGCTCGGAAACCGCCCCTGGAAGGAGGGAGGGAAGTGCTCCGAGGAGGGAAAGGCAGAGCAGCTGCCCGGAGGAGGCAGGGAACGGACCCGGCTGTTCCCAGGGCATTTGTTTGCCCTGTCCCGGGTGTCGCCGTGCCGGGGACAAAGCACTTTCTAGAGGGGACAAGCACCAACCCAAGGGCTCCCCCACTTTCCCCGGTGCTGCAGACCCAGCCCTGGCAGGTCCCAGCCCGGATTCATTTCGTGATGTGGCTCAAAGCGTGATGCACTTTGACAGCTCAGGCAGGATCTGATGCGCTCAAAAGCTGCTCTGCTGGTTTGATTTAATTTAATTTGATTTGATTAAGTTCTATCAGTTCTCCTCAACCTGTCCCAGCGCCTCCAGTAAAAGCCTGGCCGGGGGGCGCTGGGCAGGCAGGAGGCGGTGCTGCCAGCCTGCCCATCCCTATAAAATCCTGGAGCAGGGCTCTGGCACCGCCCTGCCCGCTGGGATCCGCTGCCAGGGGCCCGAGCATCCCCTGCCCTCCCCGCGTCCCCGGGACGCGGATCCCGCCGCGTTTCCCCGGTCACATCCGTCCCCCGCCCGTCTGCCTTGGCCAGGGCAGAGTTTTTTCGCCCAGAAAAGCTGGGTTTGAACATTTTCTGCTGTTCTCTCGGTTTCCTGTTGCCTTCCCAAGAACAACATCCCTGACCTCATCCTCCCCCGGTATGTGCCGGGATGCTGCCGGTGTGCGAGCCGCCCGTCGGGAATCCCACCCGGCCTTCCCTGGGTACCAAGACAAACACAGCTGCGGGAATGACGGAGAAAAGGCTATTTTGGGTAAATCCTCTGCTCGTTTTTGTTGAGGTAGGAGGACAAAGATGAATAGATTGAAGGGAGAGCAGTGGTTTTGGCTTGAGCAGGGAATTTTCAGCCCAGAGAGGAGCAATGGAACACTCTTAGTGTTATGTGGCTTTTTTTTTTTTTTTTTTTTCTGCCAGACTTCAGAGTTTTTTTTGCTGTGAGAAATGAGGAGGTTTCATGCAGTTGCCCCTGAGGCTCTCCATTTTTGGGAGAATTTTGGAGAGGCAGGTGGGAGTTTGCTGCATGATTTTCCATCAAGTCTGGGCTCCTGGTGCCCATCCTGCCCATCTGGAATGTTCACAGTGGGGTTGGCAGCTGCCTGCTGCTCCTGTGGAGTCTGGAATTGCTCCTCGTAAGCCCTGGAAACAAACCCATCCTCTAAATCCCACAGGGAAGCAGAGTCCTGGTGCTCCCAGTGCTCTCTGCCACCCTCATCCCAGCTGGGAACAGAGACCAATCCCTGCCCAACCTGGCAGAGCAAAATTACCAGAGAATTCAAATAAATAATCCAATAAAATGAGCTTTGGAATGAGCTGAAAGTCATCAGGCCAGCAATTAAAAATAATAATAAAGGGAGGATTTTACACTAAAAACGTGGAAGTGGACACAGTGGGAAGAGGAGTGGGAATTTCTCCTGTCCCTCTGGAGCAGGGGCTGAATGTGGGGTCAGAGTGACCCCGTGGTGGTGAGGGGTGGGGGGTGGTGTCTCTCTTGCCTCATGGATGACACCACAGTGGAAATGGTGGTTGTGGAGCAAGTCCAGGGAGCTTTGGGGTTCTCTGGATGATGGGAGGTGTGGACAGGATGGGATGGGATGGGATATGATGCAATGGGGTGTGGTGAGATGGGAGGCAATGAAGTGGGATGGGATATGAGGCAATGGGGTGGACATGAGGGTCTGGGCTCCCCCACCTTTCTAGGGCTCTGCCTTTGGGAAGGGGATGACCTGAAAACCCTGTTCCATAGAGCAATGACTCATTAATCAACATCAACATCACCGGGAGAGTCAGTTCTACGGATTCTGTTCCTTCCACCGGATCATTGACTTTAATTCACCTCTTTGACCATCGAGGTTTTTCCTGGGACAAGGCCTCTTCCCAGCTCCAGCTCATTCCCAAGCTTTGCACTCAACTCTCATTTGTTCTGGCCGCTTATCATCCCCTGGAGCTCGGCCAGGGGGAGGGGACAGGGTGGGATTTCACCCCCGGCCGGCCGGGGACTCTGCAGCAGCAATGGCAGGAAGGAACAGCAGGAAAAGCCCAGGGAGAAACAATAGCTTCCAACACAAACACCATGGGAATTTCAAAGCAGGGCTGGTGGGAGGGTGACGCTCGGGGGGGACCTTTGGGGTGAAATGCCTCGGGAACAGGGAGGGTCCTTGGGCGTCCCCGCGTTCCTCCGGTGAGGACACATCCGGCTGGGATGCTCTGTGCTTCTCAGTCAGGCTTTGGGGGATTTTGGTTTTAACCCGCCCTGATCCGCAGGGGAGAGGTTGAACCCCCTCGATCCAGGCTCTGCAGCCCGGGGTCTGACAATGGCAAATGATGCTGCTGGTTTACCACAATCAACATATTTAAACATACAGGGCACCAGCTGAATCAGGAAAATAACCCTGTGAGTATCCAGGGTATAAAAGAGATCATGCAGATAATGTGCACCTCATTCATTTATGCCTCGAATTATTTATTATTTAATTATTAGTAACCTGTGGTTGATTGTTTGGTTCTTTGTGTGCACCTGAGGGTGCTGTTGGTGCTGGGTGCTTGTACAGAGAGTACAGGATGGGATTTCTGTCCTGGGTTATCCCAAAAGATGCTGGGATCATGGCACCTTCCCCAGACTGGAGGCGAGGAGGGTCCCCCACCCCGAGGGGGGCAGCACAGGGTTAATTGTTGCCACACCCTGAATGGGTTTCCTCCTCGAACCCCACATCCGAAGGTGAGTGGCCTTTCGTTGATCCTGGCTTTATTGTTACAGCTCATGCCTTAGGCCGGTGTGGAGGGAGCTGCCCTTGTGCCCTGGGACACTGAACTGTCACCTGTCCCCCTTCCCGACAGAGAGGAGAGAGGTGAGAGGGTGCCTGGTGTCATTGGGGTGTGTGTGGAGCTTCCTTTTGGGTCTTCAGTCCAATTCCAGTACCAAAAAAAAAAAGAGAGGAGCTGTAATATGTTGCAGATTGGAAGGTCAGAGCTGTTGATGAGCTGTTGATGAGCATTATCCCGGTTTTTCCTCTGGAAGTAGGCGGGTAATCAATGTTTTTTTGCAGGATGAGGCTGCAGCCACATCCTGGTGGAGCTGCGGGACTGAATCACGTCCTGATGTCTCATGGATGGGGGTGGAAATCAGGGAGGAGCTGCGGGAACATCTTGTTTGGGACCATCTCATGGGTTCCCCCGTTCCTGTGCGTTTGTCCCTTCGCTCCCTGTCCCCAGTTCCCACCCGTCGTCCCTCCCGCTCTCCTCACGGCGATTAACACCAAGTGTTTGCTCGGCAGGGAGAATTCACTGCCTGCGGACCCCAGCATCCCAGTTCCCTGGGATCACACGGCTCGGCTGCCGTTCCCACGGACGATGGCGCTCCCCAACCAGTCCGATTACTTGGATGGCCTCAATAACTACAGCGACTACCCGGACTACACCTACGAGGACACCGGCAGCGTGTGGGCAGACCCGGCCCGCGACCCCAAGGACATCACCAGGATCCTGTCCGTCATCATCTACAGCGTGTCCTGCGTGCTGGGCATCCTGGGCAACGGCCTCGTCATCGCCATCATCACCCTGAAGATGAAGAAGTCGGTCAACGCCGTCTGGTTCCTCAACCTGGCCGTGGCCGACTTCCTCTTCAACATCTTCCTGCCCATCAACATCGCCTACACGGCCATGAGCTACCACTGGATCTTCGGGACCGTCATGTGCAAGCTGAACTCCTTCCTCCTCATCCTCAACATGTACACGAGCGTCCTGCTGCTCACCACCATCAGCTTCGACCGCTACGTGTCCGTGGTGTTCCCGGTGTGGTCCCAGAACCACCGCTCCACCAACCTGGCCTATGGGGTCTGCGTGATCATCTGGACCGTGGGCATCATCATGAGCTGCCCCTCGCTCGTCTTCCGGGACACGGCGCAGACCCGCAGCTCCGTGATTTGCTTCAGCAACTTCTCCCTCTCCAGGAACAAATCCTACGAAGGGCTGGCTCTGGTGAGGCACCGCACGGTGAACATCACCCGGTTCCTGGCCGGGTACATCCTCCCCATCACCATCATCACCTTCTGCTACGTCGCCATCGTCTTCAACCTGCGCCGGAACCGCCTGGCAAAGTCCAAGAAGCCCTTCAAGATCATCGTCACCATCATTGTCACCTTCTTCCTCTGCTGGAGTCCCTACCACCTGCTGAACCTGCTGGAGACGGTGCCCGACACAGTCCCCTGGTCTGTGTTTGAGATCTTCATCCCGCTCACCACGGCTCTGGCAGCCTCCAACAGCTGCATGAACCCCGTCCTCTACGTCTTCATGGGCCAGGACTTCAAGAAGTTCAAGGTGACCCTCCTTTCCAGGCTGGTGAACGCCCTCAGCGAGGAGACAGGACACTCCAGCATCGTGCACAGGAGCTTCTCCAAGATCTCCTCCATGACTGAGAAAGAGACAACAGTTGTCTAAACTCAGCCTGCAGGAGGGACAGAGTCCCCTGGTGTTGGCACTGTGATGGTGACCACCCCTGTGGTGGCCCTGGTGTGGGTCAAACGTTGTCCAGCACTGTCCTAGAGCCCATTTGTGACTGGTGTTGTGGCCTGGGGGCTGGCAGGGGATGGAGACCCCCGAGGTATGGAGAAGACACAACCACCCTTGATCTTGTGTGGGACTGGAAAATTCCTCGCCCCAAACTAAGAAAATAATTTGGGCATTCCCGTCCAACTTTTGCATTGCCTGACCCAGGGAGGGCTTTCTTGATGTTTCCAGAGGCTCCGTGGTGCAGGGTATCAGGAAGGCATCTCCTGTGCCACAAGTGATCCCTGCCATGCCCAGATTGGTGACACTCCTCTGTCCCATGTCTGTGTGTGGCTCCTCATGGTAAATTCCTGAGGATTTTTGGTACAAGAACAAGGTGTTTGTGACTTTTTTTGGGAAGTGTCCTTATGAGGGGTTGGAATGTCCCACCTCAAAGGACTGGGAAGTCTCAAATATCTTCTAAGTGATCCAGACCCAGGGCCACCTTCCAGTGTGGGGATTGGACTCTTGCACAGGGTCACCAGCACGGAAAAGTGGGAGAAAAAAGAGGGAAAGGTCAATTTGAAATGTCTTTTTAAGCCTCCTTTAGATGGGCACATTCCACACGGTACATCCTGCAGAGAAGGTGGAGATTTGGGACCAGGAACAGGCCCATGAGCTGGGAATGAGCTCCTGGGGAGGACCTGCTGTATCCTCCTGCATCCGGGGGGGACTGGCTCTGTTGCCAGCTGCTCCCTGGTGGGACCAGTCGGTCCTATGGGATGATTTTTTCTCTCCCATCTTGGCAGACTCTGGGAATCTCGTGGGACACTCCGCTGCCACACGCTGATCTCTGCAGTGAAGGATGAGCTGAGCCACCACTTCCATCCAATTTCATGCCCAGTTAATCTGGGAGCTCCTTCTCCATTAGGACTCCTTCACCATGACCCAGGTGTCACCCTCATTTATGTGCCACTCCCAGGACAGCGAGGAATGCCTGGAGCTGGGTTTGGGCAGCCTCCAGTGGCCCTGGGGACATTTCAGGGGGTCCCTCGGAGAGCTTTGTGTGGGGTTTGACACATTGGCACTTGAAAGTCTGCTCCCAGCTGCCCACAAAAGCTGAAATATTTATTTGGAAATCAGAAAATGGAAAAATAAAATGGAGGGGCAGCTCCCAGGGAAAGCCAGGGAGCAATTTCCAGGCAGCAGCTTGTGCCAGCCGCAGGCACGAGCAAAGCCCCGGTAACTGAGCCGCGGGAACGTCGCGGATCGGAGCGGATGCTGCCCTGGGAGATGGATTTCAGGATCTCAGTCGGATTATCCGGCGTCCTCTCCACCCCAGCGCTGCCTCGCTGCTCCACCTGGATCTGCATCGGCTCCTTCGTGTGGTGGGACACTCAGCACCTGGATTGTCCCCGTATCTCCTGGGGTTGGATCCACCCTCTTCCCCAGGGAGCACTGCCACGTCCCTGCACCACACCACGCCCCGTGGCCAAGCCCAGGGCTACTCCTAGCCCCGATCCACAGAGATTTTTCCCTCCAAACCCATGCTGGTTCCGCACCCATGGAAGATGCAGTGCCTGAGGAGGCTGCAGGGCCTCTCTGGTGGTGGGAGGAGGCTCCTCTTGCTCATTTTCCCCAGTATTTAATTAATACTGCTGGAAGGTTGCCGGGATCCTATTAGGAGTGGGATGGGACAGATGGGATGGACGGGACAGATGGGCAGACAGGGCGGTGACAGGGACACACAGAACTTGCAGAGGATCTGTTCCTCTGGGAACAGTGGGAATGGGATGTACCCGGAGCCAGCAGCCTCTGGGGGTTTTGGGCTCAGGGTCTGGAGAAGCCCTGGGTGTGGGAACAGTGGGATGAAACCTCAAGGACTGGATGGCATCCCACTGCCCCTCAGGCTGGCGCTGGGATGTTCACAATGGATTCAGGATGCTCCTCACTAACTCTGGTGTCTGTTTTTTCCAAGCCCATCTGTTATTACTCCAAACAGCTTTCAAAAAAACCCACCAGTGCCTTGGTACTTACCCTGGGGTTAAATCATTACTGTAATGGCAGCTTGGGAATCCCAAGGTTCCCAAATATTTGAGTCCATCTTTGTAGCTATTTGCTTATTTAATAAAACCTCTCTTTTCCAGACAAATACCTCGATGCGTGGAGTGGGAAGGATCCCAGGGTTTTTCACTGAGCAGTCGCTTCCCTGTGTGTGTTCCTGATCCCTGGTGTCGAATTTGGAATTGTGGAAAGAGCTCAGGAGCAGAGGGATGGGGTTTGAGTGACTGAGGTGGGACCTGAGCCTCTTGGATGAACTTTGGGGTATCTCCCATGGATGATCCAAATGCTCCACCCCAACCCCCATCCAGTGTTACTGTTCTGTCCCCTCTTGTTCCTGATTCTCCTCATCCAGGCAGGGTTTGGGATGAGGATGGGGAAGAGAAGGGAAAAATCCACTGAGTTTTTCCTGCTGGACCCTGTTAGTTTTGAATTAACATCCCCAAGGAATAGCAGTGATTTCTGTTCCCATGTCACCCGCTGAGACAGGCAGCAAACAGCTCACCCAGGCAGCATTAAAAATGTACATTTTTATGTGTCTGTAAAATGGAAGCAGGGAAAAAAAGCATTCCTAAGAAAACTACAGCCTCCTCAACCAGGTTTTTCTTCCCTTTTTGGCAGAGTGGCAAAGAAATGCAGCTCAGTATTGCCCCAATTCCTCTGATATTCCCGAAATACTGCAGGAGCTGCAGCTCTGGAATCTCCCGGGGTGCTGAGGATGCATCCTGCCAGCATTCCTTAGTATTTTTGCAGTGCTGGACATTTTGTTCATGGAGGGGAGGGGGCTGTACTCCCCCAGAGTGTTGGGAAGCTCCAATATATTAAATCAAGGATCCTTGGATTCATCCCGGTGACCTCGATCCCACCCCTGCGCTGCTCAGCTGGAGACACCCTTAGCTGTTAATTAACAAAGTCCTCCTGATTAACGGCAGCAGGAGGTTAATGACCACGGGCAGCTCCAGGGGAACAAACTGGAATTAGCATCCAGGGAAAGGGCTGGGTGGGAGCTGCTGCTCCAGGGCTGGTGGAGCTGGGATCTGCCACCCCTTTTGGGGCAGAAATCAGTGAAATTGGGATGCAGCTGCATCAGAATCAAGGGATGAGTAGGATGCAGAGCCACCACCCCCTCCCAGGAAATCTGGAATTAGGGCAGTCGTGGGAATCAGGAATTTAGGGTAGGTCAGGGCTTGTGGTAAAGAAGAACAACAGGTTTTGGAGCTGTGGCACAATGACCCCATCCCAGGACCCCTGTTCCCAGCCTTGGAGCCCCCCCCCCGCTTGTCCAGGACCCTTATCCCAAACCCTGGGACCCCAACCTTCATCCCAGGACCCCCATCCACATCCCTGTGATTCTCACCCTCCATTCTGGAGCCCAGAATCTCCAGTCCACACCCTTGGGACCCCCAGTCCACACCCCCCAAATCCTGTTCCCATCCATCCCACCTCTCCCTATCCCAGTTCCCCATTGTGCTGTGGGATTCAGCATCCCCAGACCCCAGTGGCGGAGTCACAGCTCCGCTGGGAGCTGTGGCAGGACTGGTCCTCACTCAGCACATCCCAAACCTGCCTTCTTCCTGCTGATGCTTCCCTGGATTTGCCCCCCACAGCCCAAACCCAAGGCTGGGTATCATTTCCTGGGAGAATTTACTCTGGAATACAACAAACCCTGTTCCTGTGGAATGCGTTGCCATCCTTTAATGACAGCTCTTTTTCACTTGGCTGTCACAGCCCTAAAATAAAGCCGTGCTTTCCCTCTCTCTCCCATAAATCCCTGCCTTTATTTCAAATTGGAGTGAGATATAAAATTAAGAAAGAAAAATTAAAAAAGGACTGAACATGTTCCCCTCTCCCTTTGCTCAGAGCCAGGCAGGTTGGAGCCAGGTTTAAATTATCCCTGCTGTGTTCAGCTGTAAATTTTAGGGGAAATAGCCAAGCTGCTACATAAACCTGTTGGTTTTGTCAGGGATGGAGATGGCTGCTCCCAGATTTATGGCTCATCTCCCCATTCCAGGGCTTTTGTGGAAGTGCTGCTGTCAAGGGAGGGAATTTCCCTTTTTTTAAACACAGCTGGCACTTCACGGGATTTAATTTGGGAAGAAGGGGAACTCCTTCTCTCTGAGCCCCCCAGCATTGTTTGCATCACTGGGGGCATTGCCCAGAATCCCCTGAATTCACCCCAAAGCAGCATCCACTCCCTTTGCCAGGAAGGGATCCCGGACCCGAGCCCCACTTGGCATCACCTCCAGCATCTCAGCATCCAGGGAGCAAAAAAACCAGGCGGAATTGGGGGAAACGCGGGAGCTTTTGGTGCAGACGCCGTTGCCACGGCAACAGCTGAGAAACCCATCCAGCCCCGGAGGGAGGAACGCTGCAGCAGGACCGGGAGGCAGGAGAACGCTCCCAGCGATGCGAGATTGCCAAAAATAGATGATTTTTCCCGCAGGAATCCAGGGAGGAGGGAGGGGGGTCACGGTCCCCCCAGCCCCACACCAGGGCAGGGCGAACTGTGCCCACCCAGGGATGCTCAGGCTGAGTCAGGCGGAAAGATTCCCAGCTTTTCAAACCCTCATGGAAAGGCTGAGTGCTGCCTCCCCCAGGCACCACGGAGGCAGCCGAGCAGGCTATTAAATGTCGAGAGCTTTCCCCAGGAAAATGATGCGGGAAGGGGGATTGGCTCCTTTTTCCAGGGGGAACAGGAATTTTGTCCTTGCGTGCCAGTTCCACGCGGTTAAAATATAGCCCAGCGTTTAATAAATAAATAAAAAATCAGAGTAGGAAGCTCCAGCTCGAGCTGTGCGTGCAGGACCAGCAGATCCTGGCAGGAGGGGGAGGCTGCTCCTGCGTCAGTGGGATGAGGGGAAGGGGGATCCCATAATCCAGAGGTGCAGCCAGATGTGCGGCACGCCCTGACATGGTCATGATCTCTTCCAACTGCTCCACTTCGGCGCAAATTAAATTAAAAATACAAAGCAATTGTGGTGCAATAAAAGCAGGGGGAAAACGAAAAAGAAGAGGTAAATTGATACTGCTGGAGGCTGGGGAGATTCCCAGGGGTTTTTTTTTTGTGGGAAGGGGTTTGTGGAGGTGCAAATGTGGGGTCCCCTCCCCTCCCTCCTCCCAAGCTGGAGCCCAGGCTCCGAGCGCCGCACGCGATGTCATCCCTTAATTGTTTTATCTCGGCGATTAATTGGCTTTGAGGAGTTAATTACTTCCGAGGGGCAGACGGGAGTGCTGCCCCTTCGGCGTCCGGGGCCTGTCAGAACAAATCAAGGTCGATGTGGGGGAAAAAAAAAAAAAAAAAAAAAAAAAAAAAAAAAAAGGGACTTTCACCAACTCCAGATTAGATCTAAGGGATAAATTGCACCCAGCTCTCGCTCTGGTGCTGGGGAATGTCAGGAATAAATCCTGCAGTGAATCTCCCCCTTCCAACCACGCATCCCATTAAATCTGTCTGTAAGAACACTCTCCCGCTACTAAAGCTCCCAAAAAGGAGCTGCTTTGGTTGCGTTGTCAACACAGAAATGACATTAATGGGATTTAAATAGCCATTAATGGGTTTAAATACAGAAATGAATGAATGGGATTAAAGGGGAGAGGAGCTGTTCTCCCTTCGCTCCCACATCCCTGGTCTGGGGTGGGTGGGGGGTGCTCAGGTGGCCCCACAAACGCAAGGCGGAGGCAGAGCAGCAACAAAACCCCTCTTTTAATTGCTGGCTTGCCCTGAGGGTTTGTTCTGACTGACAGACAATCCCGGGGGGGCTGCCATGAGCAAAGGAGTGTGGGCTCAGCTCCATGGCTGCCATGAATCCCAAAGAAACTCCAGCTGTTTGTCAAAGGAAGAGTTAAAAGTGGGGCAGCCGCTCCCTCTGAACACAATCCCCCACCTCCTTCAAAAAAACAAGGAGCAGGAGCCCCCCCAGCCCAGCTCTGCTCCGCACACACCTTAGAAAAATAGATTTTTATTGAAATTCTCCTTTTTTCTCCAGGGAGTTTTCTTCTCTCTTGGAATAGAGACCAAGCGGGGTCTCTGGCTTCGACCTGTGCCTGCATTTCCATCAGGATCAAGAGTTAAAAGCCAACTGGTGAATCTCTAACTCTAGAAAAGGCTGCGTACAATATATGGCTTTTGCACCTACATCCAAAGGGGTCTCGCGGGTTGGGGGCTTTTTGGGGGGCTCGTTTGGGGCAAAGCCAGGACAGGGGAGGGTGGCGTAGGATGAGGGGACAGCCAGGGGCCACATGCAGCTGTGCACAAAGCCAGCCCGGGAATCGGAAACGTGTTCCCGGTGTGTGGGATCCTTTGGTTTGGCTTTGGGACACCCCAAAGCTCAGCCCCAGGGTTTGCTCCCCACGGGGGGTGGGTGCAGCTGGGTTGCACTGTGGACCCTGCCCCTGGTCCCCCAAACTGCTCCTGGCCCCCCAAAAAATGCTCCTGGGGGGTCGTTCTGGCTCATGGGCTCTGAAATGAGGCCTGGATGAGCTCGTGGGTGCCACCAGCTCCTCTGTCCAGGGAAAACGTCCCCTTCTGGAGCAGCATAAACAGGGAAGGGGAGCTCCCACCTGCAGCTGTGCTGATGGGTGTCATGGCCCCCTCCAAGGGCTAGAGCAGCAACTTTGCTTGGTGCTGTGGCTGGGGAATTCCAGGGAATTCTCAGGGAGCTCAAGGGGCCACAGCCACCACGTCTGGGAACATTGCACAGCACAGCCTTGCCGATCCCATAGCACATCCTTGCTGATCCCATAGCCCCAGGCAGGATCCACGGGAGCATCGCCCACACGGTGCCACGCCCTTGGTCCATCCTGCCTTGGGAAGGCTGAAGAATCCACCAAGGACAAGTGGAATCCTGCCAGGGCTGGGATTTTGGGAGCACCCACCCCAGGGAGCTCAGCTCCAGCAGCTCCGTGCCTGATGGGGGACAGAGACATCCCATTGCACTTCCCAGGAGGGCTGGGGCAGCCAGAAGAGGAGCAGGGACCCCGGGGCAGGGAAGGCACCCGTGTTCCCCAGGTTGGCCAAAAAAGCTCAGCGGTGGCTGGGGACCTGCGGTGGCTCATGCGGGGGGAGTGACCAACAGCTACAGCGGCACACGGAGGGTTAAAACAGGAGCCACCCACTGGGTGGAATTAGGCAGAAGCCGGGAGGGCCGAGAGGGCGCGGTCCCCCCCGCCGTGGTCACCATCATCTGGGGTAGTAATCCTCGGGGACCCCCGAGAGGTTGCGGAGCTTCAGCGCCGCGTCCACGGTTCGGATGTAGCCGCTGATCGTCTTCCTCATCTCGGGGGTGTAGGGGTCGTACTCCAGCTTCCTCAGGCCCGAGCGCTTGAAGTTGCCGTCCTTCTGCCCCTCCACGCACAGCAGCCTGTCCTCGCAGGCCGCGACGCCCAGCAGGGCCACCATCCTCTGCAGCTGCACGAACAGGTCCCGTTTGAGGTCCTCGAAGTGCACCACCAGCACCTTCCTCCCGTAGCGCAGCCAGTCCAGCGTGTGCGTTGCCCACCACGGCGCGTAGTTGGCCACAAACTCCGGCCACTCTGGGGAGAAACAGGAGCAGAGGATGTCAGTGGGTGTGTCCCCCGTGTCCTCTCCCACGCCTGCTGGAACCTCTCAATTAACCTTCTGGCTAACTGGTCCCGCCGTTCGGGTCAGGAGGCGAGAGGGATGAGGGAACGCCGGCAAGCAGCCGCATCGCTCCCGGCAGCGCCGCGTTAAAAGCTCCGGGCGTCTCCCTCTTCCTCGTGTGCTCCCCGCAAAACCAAGGCCTGGTTAACAGCTGGAGCGGGTTTAATTCCCTGAGGAATCGTTAACCACAGGATGTGTTCCATTAAACAGATCCAGGACAATTCACCTTGTGTAATCACAGCACATAAAACTTTGCTTTGGAGCCGCTCCAGGGACGTCGTAAAATTAATGCCACGGAACCAAACGGGGGGTTGGCCTCTGCAGGGCTGGGAATGGGCTGGGGGAAATGGGAAAACACCCCCTCAGCACCGGAGGTGAGGCTGGAGAGAGGGCCTAGGGACTTTTTTTCCCAAATTTGCCCCCAAATTAGTTCTTGGGAGAAGAAAATAATTTGGAGAGCTGGGCTGCAGGGAAGGCTTGGAATGGGATCCTCACGCTCCATGTTCAGGGGTCTTTCCAGCTGGGAATGAGGTCACCAACCATGCAATGGAAAATCTCCGTCTTTCCCAGGAATGGTTAATTAACCTGACAATTAACCCATTGGCTAATTACTCCACACATCCTCTGGAAAGAATTTGGCGATGCATTTTGGAGTGCATCCAAACAAGACTGTGTTGGCATGGAGGGAATGGCCCCCTCTGGCTCTCCCTCCCCTCGGAGACACGGAGGCCTGGGACAGGCTGGGGGGTGTTTTGGGATTGGGAAGGCTCTGGAGGCTCCCTGTGGTGCCGGAATACCAATCCTGGCTCTACCCACAGAGGGATGGGAGAAAAAAATCAACCAAGAGGCTCCTATGCCACCACAGTGGGGACAGTGCCAGCCCAGGGACATGAGGCTGAGGAAGTGGGGGACACCACACCCCGCTGGTTTTATGGGATGGGGAGAGCAGGGCTGGGCTGTCCCCAGCACCGGGAGCACATGGAGATAACGAAATCCAGGCACATCCCAGCCACAGCAGCCAAAGCTCCCCTTAAATAAACTCAGAATTAAGGGTAGCAGATGTTCAATCAAGCTAAACATTTTAACTCTTTCCAATGAAGTCAGCCCCACAACAGCAATTTGGAAATTGCTGTAATTAAGCAGCCTCCGGTGGGAAAGGTGCTGTGCTGGCTCAGGAGCAGCTGGACAAATGGAAATATCACCTGGATACCCTAGGGATGGGCTGGGGGCTGCCACCACTCCCCGTGGCCACACCGGGGACAGCAGATGCCAATCCTTGCCCGGGCAGGGTGGTCCTGCTGTCCTGTTCCACCCCTTCCCATCTTGTCCCTTCCCTTCCCACCCAACGCGGGAGCCCATGGCCATCCAAGGTCACACCAAGAGCTGGCCCCTAAGAGGTGGCACAGCCCAAGATCCCCCCGGTGGACACCCCGCTCCGACTCTGCTGGGCTTTCCCAACCAATTCCCAGCTCCAGCAGGCGGGCTGGAGCTCTCCCAGCGGATTCCCTGCCCTACCTTTGCCCTTCCAGTGGGCGTGGGCGGCGAAGCCGATGTGTCCCCCGTACTTGCGGTTGAACTCGGCCATCAGGGCCTTGTAGGGGTTGCGGATGAGCAGGATGGCCGAGTCGAAGGACTCGATCTCCTTCTGCCCACTCTCGTGGGTCTTGATGCAAATGGTCCTCCCACTCCTCCAGTGATCCCGCTCGCCCTTGAATCCTGCCCGGACAGAGCTGGGATTAACGGGATAACAGGGAGCTGGGAAAGGGGCTCAGCCTGGGAAAAAGGAGGCTCAGGGAGGCTCTTGTGGCTCTGCACAACTCCCTGACAGGAGGGGCAGCTGGGGGGGAGTCGGGATCTGCTCCCAGGGAAAACCAGATGGGATTAAAGGAAGTGGCCTCAGGTTGCGCCGGGGAGGTTTAGATGGGATATAAGGGAAAATATCTCCACCCAAAAGGTGACCGATTCCTGGCATGGCTGCCCAGGACAGTGATGGAGTTCCCATCCCTGGTGGGATTTAAAAGCCGTGCGGATGTGGCACTTGGGGACCTTGGTGGCCTTGGCAGCGCTGGGGGAGCAGTTGGATTCGGTCTCAGAGGGCTTTTCCAACCCAAACGATCCCATGGTTCCTTGAAAGGGAACATCACAGGGCTATCAGGTTGCAAAACCCAGTTGGATGATGAAAGCAGCTGGGGCGTGAAGGAGGATTTGCATCCCTCTCCCAGATGGAAATCATTTATTTTCCCATGCTATGACTCTCATGAAATTCCTGAGTGGGTGGCTCGCAGGCACAGGGGCCCCTCAGGGTGACATCTCCCTGGCCACACTGGGCTCTTGTGCCTGTTTTGAGGGGTCACGGGCAGGTTTTATGGCTTTAACCCCCCTGAGCACAGCTGAAACCCTCCCAATGATAAATAAAACGAGGGAAATCCTTGTGCCTGTGGGGCAGCGGGTCAGCCCAGGCTGGGGGTGATGCCATGGGGGGTCCAGAGAGGGGACCCTGCGCTGAGCATGGGGCTGAGCCAGCATCAATCCCAGCCCCTGGAATGCATCTGAAGTGGGGGATAAGCTGGAAGGAGCTGTATTCCACCAGTTAGAGAGGTGTAATTGGCTCTCGGCGATGGATAAATCTGCCGGTTGCCTGGATACCTCCCGGCCCCTCCGACAGGGAATGAACACGGAACCCACGCTTGGGTGGCTCAGCGAAACACAGCCAAGGCTTTTCCCACTGCTGCTCCCTTCCCTGGGATGCTGCTGCACCCTGGGGGCTGGGACTCACTGAGCATCTCCCTCTCTGCAGGGACGGATTTGGCAGGAATTTGGAAGGAATGTGCTGCCTGTGTTGTTGGGAAAATGGGGATTTAGGGAATACTCTGGGTACAGACCCCACCAAGCACGCGGCAGATACAGATCCCAGCTCCACCACAGCTGAGGAGGTAGGGAGAATTTCCTGTCAAAGCCACAAGAAGCGAAGGAATAACAGGAGAAACCTTTGAGGTCTGCAGACGAAACTGTTGTGAGCGGTTCTAAACTGGGGGAACGGGGAATGGGGTGGGCTATTAGAACCAGAACCCCAAAATCCTTTGGGCTGGAGGGGATCTTAAAGCTCATCTCATTCCAACACCCTTGGAAAGGGGACACCTTCCGCTGTCCCAGGTTGCTCCAAGCCCTGTCCAACATGGCCTTGGACACTCCCAGGGATGGAGCAGTCACAGCTTCTCCGGGCAACCCCTGCCAGGACCTCCCCACCCTCCCAGGCAGGAATTCCCTCACCGGGATGCTCCAGCTCAAACCACCCCATGGAGCAGCAGCTGCCACACCCAGCTCTGCTCCGGCCCTCCTGCAGCCCCTGGCACGTCACCAGGACTGTCCCCAGCTGGGCTGGGACCCCGGGACCGCCCTCCCCTCACCTTTGTTGTAGAGGGAGCCATCGAAGTAGTAGCTGCCGGTGTAGAAGCCGGTGGCCAGCTCGATCAGGTGCCGGGCCCAGGTGTTCCCGGCTCCAGGAAAGCTGGCCAGGGCCACCAACTGCTTGGCACGGCTGGGCAGGAACCTCCTGTCCATGCAGCGGTTGTCTGCAGGGAGACACATCTGGAATGTGTCATGGAAACCTGCTTTTCCCACAGGGATACCTTAGGAAACGCTGCTGCTCCCAGGAAAATGCTGGGGAAGGGGAGAGGAGGTGGCTGGGCAGGGAAAGGTGCCCTGCCTGAGGCTTAGAGGGACATCCCAAAGGCTGCTGGACACCTCAAAGAGTCCTAAACACCCAAAAAGTCCTAAGAGGATTTTTCCAAAGAGCCCTCTGTCATTCCCAGCTGTGTGCTTAGGGAAGAGTGACTAACAGGGACTCCTATGCCAAGCGACATTCCTGCTTTCTTTATGGATCAACGAACAGCATTTCCAGCACGGCTCCAAACACCAAAGGATCGTGGCAAGACTGACCCAAAACCACACGAGTTTGGGTCCTCATTTGCTCCCTTCAGCCCTTTCCTCTCCCAGGAACAGCTTTTCTTTCTCCCAGTGCTTCCCTGGTTCCCTGCTCCCTCTGGTTCCCTCTCCGGAATGTTCTGCCTGGGCATAGCTTTTTTCCCACACACATTTTTTCCCCAAGCTTGTCCCAGGGAATAACCCAGTCAGGATAGCAGACTCCCGTGGGATCATGGAGAGGTGGGAGAAGCCCTGGGAAGGAGGAATCCTGCCGGAGGCAGCCGGAATCCGCTGTGCCCTGCAGCTGAGTCGGACAGCAGCCGCGGCTCGCCAGGGGAGCGCCGATTTCCCAGGGAATTAAACGAAACGCTGGTTTTCAGTGGAATGCTCACACTCCCTGCTGGCATTCCTGGGGGAAGGGTAGGGAGGAGCTCACCCTGCACTTGTGTCTGGTAGACCAGCAGGAACTCGGCGGAGCCGCAGCTCTCGAACTCCTCGGCGGCGCATTTGTGCGCGCAGAGCTGCTCGTCCTCGCGCTCGTGCAGCGGGAACAGCGTGCTGGGAAAGCCGCAGCGGCACGTGGTGCCCGCCAGCGCCGCCAGCGGGAATTCCTGCGGGGATGGACACAGGGAATGGCACTGGCACCACCCTCCGCACCCCCACCACACACACCCGCCCTCGCTGGGCAGCATCCCTCCAGCATCCTTCCAGACCATTCCAGCATCGTTCCAATGCCAGCACCATTCCAGACCATTCCAGCAACATTCCAATTCCAGCACCATTCCAGATCATTCCAGCATCGTTCCAATTCCAGCACCATTCCAGACCATTCCAGCATCGTTCCAATGCCAGCACCATTCCAGACCATTCCAGCATCGTTCCAATTTCAGCATCCTTTCAGACCATTCCAGCATTGTTCCAATTCCAGTATCTTTTCACCCTATTTCTAGCATCCTTCCAGCCCATTTCCAGCATTCTTTCAGACCATTCCATCATCCTTCTATTCCAGCCCTTTCCTGCATCATTCCAGCCCTTACCAGCATCCTTCTAATTCCAGTGTCTTCTGCCTTATTTGCAGCATCATTCCAACCTATTTCAAGCATCATTCCAGACCATTTCCAGCATCCTTACAGCCCATTCCAGCATCCACTCTCCATCAGTTCCCAGTGCCAACCTTTCCCCTCCCTGCTCGGAGGCACCGCGCCCCAGGACGAGACCCCTGGACCAGAGCAGAACCCCATGGTGGCTCCTTCAAACGCCCCTTCCGACCTAAACTGTAATTCTGGGATTTCCAAACTTTCCCAGGGCTGCTGCTGGCTCCAGTCCCTCCCGTGGCAGGGACACAAATCCATTTGTCCCTTTGCCGTGTGGATACACAAAAATGATGTCGCTAAACCGGGTCCAGACCTCCCGGTGTGACTCTGAGGATGAGGACAGAAACAAAGATGAAGAAGTGACGTTTATCCCAATACCTTCTCTGTGCAGAAATCCACACATTTATCCACGGACATGTTGAGCATGAGCTGGCTGGCGGGCAGGGCGATGGAGACGTTTTCCGGCCGGCGGAAACACCCCCGGAATATCGCGCTTCCGTCTGGGGGGGGGAGAGAGAGAGAGAGAGAGGCCCCAGTGACACCCCAAAAACGACGCTGCTGCCACTCCATGTGACACAGCGTGACACAGCGTGACGTGGCATTCCCGACCGCTCCGGCAGCTCCCGGCCCCTCCAGCAGTGCAGCCACATTGGATGACGCTCGTCCGGCTGCTGATGGAGCAAAATCGGAGCAAAGCCCTGGCAGCAAGGTCAGGGATATTTTTTTCCTGGCTGTTTTTATCAGGTCAGTGATCCCAGGGATGGAGCAGGGACAGAGCCAGGGAGGAGAGCAGGGCTGGGTTTGGTCAGGTTTTTCCCAGCGCTGGAATCCCGTCTCGGGTCCTTGGCACCCCTCAGCCCCTGTGCATTCCTGGTTGTTGCCATCCCCTTTCCGATTCCTTGGATATGAGGAAAGGTGAGCAGGGAATGTGGGTAATTATAGAGCTGCCTAATTGGGAGCCAAACGAGGGAGCACCCTCAGCTCTGTCTGGAATTCCCATACATCCCTCATCCTGCAGCACACACGGGAGACACTGATGGTCCCTGTTTGGCCATCGGGAAAGAAATCTCCATCCCAAAATTCCCAAAATTCCAGCAGGAGTCTTTGGGGCTCATCATTCCACCCAACCCCAGCCAGCAGCATTCCCCACAAGGAGATTCCTGATGTTTGCAGGAGCAAAACTATCCCGGACTCAAGAACCGCTCTCCAAGAACCTCCATGGAGCCGTGGCCTGGCTCAGGAATGCCAGGATCATCCCTCCAGCACCAAGAGAAGTCCCCCCCATTCCAGAGCTGAGCTGGGATCTACACGGATGCCCCCAACTTACACCTCCGGGCGGATTCCTGGGCCAGCTCCAGGCGGTAGATGGAGAGCCGGTTGATCCCGCCGCAGGTGTTGCTCCGCTCTCCCTTGCATTCCATGTTGCACTCGGATTCGCTGGCGTTGGACGCCTGGATCTTGTGCCCGCAGTAGCACTCGGCCCCGAATTCCAGCCCCGCGTACAGGTACCCCCTGCCGGGAGGGAGACGGCATCTCAGCACACCCCCGGCATCGCCCCGGCTCCAGGGGGTTTGGAAGGAGCATTCCTGCTAATGGCCAGTGCTGGGATCGGCGGTGCATCCCAGGGACTCATTTTTGCGCTGGAGATCCTTGTAGGGCACTTCCAACTGAAGATATCGGATCCTATCCTATCCCATCCT
>WAAG01009485.1:284234-307924 GCA_013390105.1 Tichodroma muraria | reverse complement strand
CCTCCCGGGAATCCGGTTGCATCCTCCCGGCACTAGGGACCGGCCCGAGGATTACTGAATGGAGCGAGCAAGGATTAAACCCACATCTAAAATACAAATAAATAAATAAATAAATAAATAAATATATAAATAAATAAAAACACATAGATAAACACGTACATTCAATATTTAGCTACACATATAGATGCAAACGCGTATAAGTGATACAAATAAGCGTTCTAAACAAATATATCACAGCTAAATAGATCAAAATAAATAGACGTATGAATTTAACATGGGATATATCTACGGGTATGTCCGCATATGTGGATGATTTTTTTTTTTTTTTTTGGTGTTGCCAAATCAATTAAAAATTAATTCCAAAACTTCCCGAGCCTGAGAATAAAAATAATTTCCAATCTCAAGGGATTAAACTGAGTAGGAATTTTTCCCCCGCACATTTATTGCCAACTTTAAGCGCTGGGGGGATTTTTATGGACTGCTGGTGGCAGCTGGGACCCGCGTCCCCTGCCCGGTGCTGGCTCTGCTGTGATCCCAATCCCTCAGAATTCCCGGCTGTGGGAAAGTCCCTCCAGGTGAGGAAGGAGTTCCAAAAGGCTCCGGGGGAAATTCCTGTGCCTGGAGCTAAGGCAGCGCCTTCTCCCAAATCTGGGAATCTCCGCTCCCAAAGCCGCATCCAGGGATACGGGCTCGGAGCACGGAATTTTCCAGGTGCCAGAGGAACGGGGGGTGTCCAACTCATCCACAGGGGTTCACTCATCCCGCTGGGATCCCCTCTCCTGGAGCCCGTGGTGGGAGCCCCGGGAGCGCAGCAGACGAGGGAGGGATGGATCCTGCCCAGGGAAAGCGCAGCCTCGCCCGATCCATGCGGGATTCGAGAGCACATCCATGTTCCAGGAGCCACCCGACACCACCCCGGGCAGGCTAGACCGAGGCGCTCGTTTCCATAGGAAACCAGGCTGGGAATGCTGCCTCAGATCCAGTCTGGGGGCTGAGGAGCTGTTTCGTACTATTTTAATCCTCCCAGGATTTTGTTCCCTGGATTCGGCCACACAAGGCTCCCTCCCTCTGGCCAGGCCCTGGGAATTGCGGGAATGGGGGGAGATGAGACCGTGCTGGGCCAGTGGATGCCATCACGAGGGCTTCACAGACTCTCCCATATTCCCCCCAAACTCAGCGACTCTTCCTTGTATTTTACAAAAACCGGGATATCCTCTCCCCCCGCAGCTCCCCAGCGGGGTGTTTGCAATTCCAGCTCTCCTGATGGGAGGCACGGTGCCTTCCCCTAGGAGCACCATCTGTTGGAGTAAAGTTTGGCTTCCCAGGATCCTCCTGGGACATCAAATCTGTTTTTTCCTTACGGACCATTGTGCAGTGGAAGCGATTCCCAATCCCTGCTCACAGCGATGCTCCACCAGAAGGACCCAGTTCCGCAGGGCTTTGAGGGTCCTTTTTATCCCAAAGACATCGAGGTTATTGACAAGGGACTTCCGACATTGGCCTGAAGTGTCCCCAGATAAATCCCTACGTCAGGGGTGCTGGATTTTGAGCCAAAACTGATTGTGGAGGTTCCTGGCGCCGGCCTTATCCAGGGAAACGGAGCCAGTGGCTCCCAGTGCCCGGCACGGGGGTGACTTTCACTGGAAAAGGGCAAACTCTGTGTCCCCACCCCGGTGGGGACACTGGAGGGACCGTCCCCCCTCCCCACCACTCCAGCCCTCCTTTACGGGCATTTCAAATCCTTCTAATTACCCGAGGGCTCGGGAAAAAGAGGATGCAGTGCATTATAATATTGAAAAAGCTGCATCCAATCTCATTTGGAGGGTTAGGAAGTGCCAGCACACACACACACACACACACACACACACACAAAGAAAAAAAAAAAAGCTGGAAACAGGACGGATGGAAAGATCCTCAGCGGAAAAGTCAGAATCTCCAATTTAAATGGGATGCCTGGTGCTGTTCTGCTGCCCTCCATAACAAGTTGGGATGTGGGAAAACAAATTTGGGATCAAAATCACATTTGGGGGCCTTTTGGGATTGGAAATTCAACTTTTTAGGAGATCATTTTTTGCCGGGGGGGTGCAGGGTAGCTGCTGAAAGGGAGTTTCTCTCCTGCTGGTCCCTGACATTCCCGTGGCAGATGGCTGGAGCAGCATCCCAGAGGTTTTCCAGAGGTTTTGCCTTCCTCCCGAGGGTGAGGCTGTGCTTGTACTTCCAGGTCTGGGTTATTAGGGAGGTGGCATCCAGGGAAGGGCAGGATAAGGAGCCTCACTTCATTTATTGACATATTTAAATCCCTGCTGACCTCCCAAGGTGTTCCTCTGCGGGTGGAAAATGTCCCTGCAATGCCAGTTTTCCTGGACTGGGGAGCCAGGCTGAATTATCAGGGAAAAGCTGATAAAAAGTCAATAATTAGCAAATCTTCCACTCTGGCTGCCTCTGCTCCACCTGAGCCATGTGGGAATAATTCCCAGGAATCAGGAAAATTGTGGAATAAAGATCTCCTGCTCTTCTTTTCCACATTCCTTTTCCAGCGGTACAACTTGGGCTGGAACAAGCTGGAATCACTGAAAAGGGGCTGAGCAGGGCTTTCCCGATGGGTTTGAATTGCTTTTAGGAAGAATTTTGGGATCTGGAGGGGTTGGAGGCAGGAGATCCACGTGAGCCGTCCCAGGCACTGAAAAGGATGGACCAGCCCCTGGCAGCTGCGGGGGGAATACTGGGAAGCCTCTCTTTGGAAAGGGAATCCAATGCCCTGTGATCCCCCTGGAGCTGCTGGAGGCTTTTCCTCAGTTCTGGTGTTTCCCTGCCCCCCCTGGGAAGCAGCCACCTTTCCCTGGGAATTCCATGAGCCTCTCCCAGGAAGCATTCCCAGAGGGCCTGCACCTCTCCTGCCCTGCTTTTCCTTAATTAACTCATTAGGATGCCAGTGACAGGGATGTCTCCAGGGTGGAGCTGCTCTCCCGGTGCCAGCAGTGATGGATGTCCAATTCCTGCTGCCTGGAATCCCAAGAAACGCCCCAGGGCTGCAAATCCGGGGTCATTCCAGGGTAAAAAGAGGGAAAAAAATAGGAATTGGGATGATGTAATGCTCAGGCTTTTGTGGATGCTCACGGAGCCAGGAGTTTGGACACAGAGCTCCGGAGTCTCGGTGTTGGTTTTGTGATTATTTGGAGTGGAGGGAATTAATAAAAAACCAAACAAGAAAGAGGCAACCGTGTGGATTAAAGCTGGAAAGAAGAGGATTAAGGGATTGAAGGGAAAAGAAGTGTTGGGAATGCAGATGGAGGGGATATTTCCCCTTTCAGCCACTCTGCCTGTGGGAAAAGGGGGGAAAAAAGAAAGATTTTGATAAGCTCTTTAAAAAATTCATGAGGTTTCCAGTGCTGTGTTTGTTTATTTGTTCCCCAGGGATAAACTCCTGGAATGCAACATCCCATTTGTCAGCAGGGCCTAAATCAGATTGTCCTGCTAATAAATTATAAAAACCCAAAAACTTTGGGATTGTGCTGCTGGCACAGGGCAGGGGAGGGGCATTTTGGGTCAAGAAAGAAAGATTTAGGGCAGGAGGGGACGGTTTAGGGAGCAGGGGACAGCTCAGGGAAAGAGGGAATGCTCCATCCAGCCTGGCCTTGGACACTTCCAGGGATCCAGGGGCAGCCACAGCTTCTCTGGCACCCTGTGCCAGGGCCTCACCACCCTCACAGGGAAGGATTTCTTCCTGAAATCCAATCTAAAGCTCTCTTTTTTTTAGTTTAAAGCCATTCCCCCCTTGTCCTCAGCCAGAGCAATTTTCTCCCTAAACACAAAGCATTCCCAAGCAATGGGCATTTTGCAATCCATGCAGCTGCTTCCAGCTGATTTTGGGCTCAGAGATTTGTTTTCCAGAGTTGGTGAAGCCCAAAATGGGATGGAGATTCCTGTCAGGGCTGTCCTGAGTATTCCTGGTGCTCCATGAGGATGGGAGGCACATCCCAGCTGCAGCTCCTGCTCCCCCAGCCTCCCTCACACAGCCCTGTGCAGCACCTTCCCTTTAAACTTCAAAACGGGATCCAATTTCCATTTCTTCCCACTAATTCATGGATCTGGGTTTGTTTTTCACGTGTTGGAGTTTGCAAGCTGCCCTTGGAGCGCAGCAGGCACTGGGATGAGACTGTGCCACGTCCTGCCAGGAGAATCCATGGACGGTATAGCCAGACAGCTCCTGGAATTTCTTCCTGCCCTGCAAACTTGGGGCTTTTGGAGGAAAAAAGTCTGAAGGAGGGAATTTTTGGGCCCTTCGGAGGGGTGAGGGGTTTGGATCAGTGATGGGTTCCCCAGCTGCACCCACCCTGGAAGGGCAGCGTGTCCTGGATGCAGGGAAATAAATCCTCCAGCAATTCCTGGGAGCCTCAGGGGTGGGTCATCCATGATTAAATCCCCGGAATAACGGTGATGGATGTGGGGAAGGGCCAGAGCAGAGGCAGGGACGATGACCTGCCCCTGACCTGGGCAAGAGTCAGCTCTGTAAATCCTCGGTCTTGGAGGGACAGGACACAAGGCAGAGCTGGACATTTTCCAGTGAACGCTTGGAGTTTTGGGCTCGGTGGTGCTTTTGGTCTGGATCAGGACATTCCCAGCTGGAGCAGGTCCCCAAATCCTGGTGGCAGCGCAGGTGTTTGGCTGGGAGGGAGCAGAGGAGCCATCTGTGTGCACAGGGATCATCCTAACGCTTCCATGGAGCTGTGAATCCCAGAGGCAAAACTGCTTCCTGTGGCTTTGCCACAGGATTTTGGCTCTTCCCTCAACTCCAGCTGATAAATGAGCTGTGAGCTGCTCCTCGCCCTCCCTGGGGCAGGTTTGCACTCCAGAGGGGGAAAAGCTGGAGATCAGAGAGGCAAATCCATGTTTCTTCCAATGTGGAAGGGGGAAACTCAGGAAAATATTCCAAAATCCCCGTTTTTGCCCCCCTCCCTTGGCAGCTCCTGGTAGAGGGATTTGCTCCCTGCTGGTGAGGATGAGGAGCATCCCAGGGCCGGGGCGAGGGCGGTGGGATGGTGGGAAGGAGGAAGCGCCACACGGCCGTCGCTGTGTGATGATCCCAGGCAGGGGTGACACCGCTGACCCCAGGAGGAGATCCCAAGGGCTCCTGGGGGTGTCCGTCCTCTCCAGCCTCTCCTCGCTGGATCCAGAGCCCCCGGAGCCCTGGAGCACCCGGCAAAGCTGCTCCCGGCTGGAGGGTTCCCAGCACGACGATTCCCGAGCCTGGCCGATGGCAGGAGATTATGGAGCTTTGGAGCAGACACGTGGAATGGCTGTGTCCTACTTTTGGAGAGCAGAATCAAGTATTTAAAAAAAAAACAAACAAAAAACCAGCCCACGGTTGTGGTGAGAGCAAATACAGCAACGGGCTCTCCCGAAATGCCAAAGCCCTGCCAGGATGACGTCCTCGCCACGGTGACATCCCCACAGCCTGGCATGTCCCCTGGGAATATGGAAAAGGGTTTGTTTGCCCCCCAGAGTCTCCTCCTCCCCACTACTGGGGAGGTATCTCCAGGCACATTTCAGGCTGAGGCAAGCAGGGACTCCTCTCCCTTCCCTCGGGATGAGCAGTGTCCTCCTCTTCGTCCTTGTGTCCCTTCTCGTTCCCATGCCTGTTCCTGCCCCCATTCTTATTCCTGTCCTTGTCCCGTCCCTATTCCCACCCCTCATTCCCCATTCAATCCCATCCCGGCCCCACTTCTCACTCCCATCCTAATCCCCATCTCATTCCTCTTTCACCACTCCTCGTCCCATCCCATCCCATCCCAATCCCATCCCAATCCCATCCCCATCCCCGGTAGTGGTGATTCCATTCCCTGACTGGGAGCCCTCCCTCACCAATCAATTCCCAAACTGGAATCAATTAAAACCCCTAAATCTCCGAGTGGAGGCAAAGGGAGCTGGAGCAGCAGGTGCTGCTGGGGTGCATTCCCAGCATTCCCCCTGGGAATTCTGTGACTCAGCCGTGGATTTACTGCCTGTGCTCCATTATCCCCGATCAATAGAACAGTTATTACTTAATGGGCCAAAATTGTCATTCTGAGGGCCCAGATCTGCCTGTTCTGGCACTGCTAATTGGGAGGGGGCTTAATGAAAATGTAAATCCAGGCCCATTAATCAAATAATTATTTGGGAACCACGAGACAGCCGGCGCTGAACCTAATTAAGAAATAAGCAAAGTTAATCAGCGAGCAGAAAACATTTACTAATCAGAGAGGTACGTTGCAAGCAAGAAATATCAGGCACTCATTTATTAAACATTCCCAAACCTGCTCCTCTCCCTAATAACCCGACATTCCGGCTTCCAAGAGGGCCCATCCCGGGTTTATTAAAGCATTTGTTCTGCTTTAGGGTCCACTGGGCACTGCGGAACAGAAATCTATTACTCTGCCAGAAGAAAAATTGCATCAATTTCAAATAATAGGGCCAGGGCCCCACTGGGGACAGGGGGTGGCACCTGATCCTGGGGCGGTTTGGGTTTAATTATTGGCATTTAGAGCTCGCTCAGCTCCAAAGTTAATTCTGATAAAAATAGGAAAATTGCAAAGACACCTAAAGATGGAGCTGGTGACATTTCCCTTCCTGGAAAACCGGCTTGTCTGGCACAATTCTGGGATAAATGGGAATATTCACTCCGGACTTCCTCCTGCCCAGGAAGTCCATCCACTCCCTCCGCTTCCCATCATCTCCATTATTTCCAAAAATAGGAAAAGCTTCAGGTCCCTAAGCTGCTTTTCAGTTTCCCCTTTGACCCTGCAGCAGGGCTGGGATGTGGTCCTGGGGTTTTATCCATAAATCCCGTGGCTAGGCAGGATTCTGGTGCTCCCATCCCATTCCTGCTCCTTTCCATCTCCGGGATGGAGAGGGGTGGGATGGGGCTGAAAGTCCCTGGGATTGGGGGGGGGCTGGGAGGAGACCCCAGCCTTGACACCCCTGAACCCCCCAGTGCTCATCCCAATCCCTTTCCCTGTCTTTTTCCAGAGCCACAATTAAGCCCATTTTCCCCCCCAGCCAGGCTAAGCTGTTTATCCAAAGCCTCCATCATTAGGTTAATGATTCTCAGCAAATTATTTTATCCACAGCTGGCCCATCTCAAAAATGGAGCGGGAATGTCGGCAGCTCCATCAGGAGAGATGGACATTGGAACCATGGGATGCTCAGTCCATTGTCTCCCCTCGGATATCCCACTGTGTGCAAGGTTCCAGGTGCTGCTCAGGACCCCAGTCCCAGCTCCATTGGTGCAGGAGCAGATCCACCAAGGAGCAGGGATGGTTTTGGTCTCGCTCCATCCATCCATGGGATACACAGAGGGCACAAAGCTGCAGCCCCTAGGCTCCTGCTTCCCAGTTTAGTGACAAACCCTCCTGCTCTCCATAGGGATTTGCCACCTCTTCCTGCACCACACGATGCTGGAAGCACTCCCTGGAAAAGCTGCAGCCCAGAGGAATCCTGAGAGAGCAGCAGGATGCGAAGGGCAGGGACAGGAGGGAAGGGACAGGGATGCTGCAAGGACAGCCCAGGGTGTCTGGGCTCTGCTCCAGACCCGGGGACACCTGGATCAGGGTGACAAGGACCTGGGGACAAGGTTTATTTGCCTAGCAGCCCCCTGGCTGCTCCTTGTCCCGAAGCCGCCTCGTGTCCCCAGGGCCAAGGCGCCACTCGCGTCTCAAAGCCGCGCCAGGAGCGGATTTCCCGTGCCAGCGCCGCATCTCGGCCCATCCAACCTGGCTCCAGGGCTCCAACGCGCAGCTTGGTCCTCCAGGGGAGGGGACATGCCCCCAGGGTCGGGATGGCATCGCCCGGAAGGGGGGAAGGATGAATTCCCGGCTTGCGGAGCCCGAGCAGCCGCTCCGCAGCGCCGGCTCATTGCCATTCCCCGGCCGTGCCGCGCTCCTGGCGGGAGCGGCAGCGCTGCAGAGCTTGAATTATTCAGCTCCAGGAGGGACCATTCGCTGCTGGAGCAAGAGAGGACTCGGGAAGCTGCACCTGGAGCCAGCTCCTGCCGCAGCGCCCTCCCTGCATCCCGGGGCTGGCTCACTCCCCGAGCATCCCGGCTGCTCCATGGACTGGGATTTGTCCCGCGGAGCTGCTGCCGTGAGCTCAGCAGCGACAGATCCACGGCACTGGTCACACCTGCCCTGAGGAGTATCTGTCAAAAATATCTGAATAAAAAACTGGGGGGAAAAAAAAGGTCAATAAATTGCTGCGTTTCCTTTCCACAAAGCCATCAGTAAATAAGTGGGGGGTGTTTAAAAGGCTCCTTTCCACACAAATGCTTAAAATTTCCTCCCAGTGTGTCTGCGGCCCTTCCACAAGTTCACCGGCGTTTAAGGTCTAAGGAGGTTCAGATTTGGGTCATCACATTCCCCATCAGGCAGGGACCGATTTTCCAGGAGCTGAAGCAAAGGGATGAATTCCTACCCCATCATCCCCCAGCCGGGGAAAACTAAATGTGAAGTGGAGGGAGGGACCTGCCTGCCCCAAGTGCCCGTGGCAGCCTAAAGAGGTGCCAGATCCCTTTTTAAAAGCAGGAATATCTGGACTGTAAATCCTCCCCATCCCAGGGACAGACCAGCGTTCCCCGGCCGTGGCTGTCCCAAGCTCTTGGCTGCAGCTGGTTGGCACCAGGGAAGGAACCTTTTTAACTCCGTTTCAGCGGAAATCCTTAAATCCTCGACTGAATTAAATGTCGGCACACCCCACCCCCCTCTGCCTTTTTCCCCAGCTCCTGCGTGGGATGCTCACAAGGGTTTCAAGTCGATTATGGGAAAAAAGACATGGAAAATAACGCGGGATGGAGGAATGTTGCGCTGCCGCGGCCAGCAGCCGTCCCACGGACGGGTGGCCCTGTTGCCCCCACCTCCTCCTGTCACACCCTGCCCCGGGGACAGCAGCCCGTGGCCTCTTCCAAGAGCACAGGAGACTTTCCAGCACCTCCGGCCACCGCTGCGGGACCATGGGATTCCAGGGACTGAGAAAAGGTGGAGTGACCCACGCGGGTGCCTGCGTCACACGAGCAGGTTCCCAACCTGTGGATCAGCGCCTCCCCCGCAGCCCCGGGATGATTTCCAGGGCACCAACGCCATGCCCGTGTCATTTTTCAAACAATTAAAGATAAAGAGGCCCGAGCGCAGCTCATATTTCTGTGTTAACGCCGCTGCCAAATATCATCACGTCAGCGCCGATTGTAAAACAAAGGAGATCGATAAGATTCCCACCCCAGGAAAGCGGCTCCGGCTCGGGGTTATCCTGGTGCACCAGAGCCCGCCGGCTCCTGTGAACACTTCCCAGGGACCTGCTGGGCTTTATTTTCCCTTTTCCTGGGTTTTTAATTCAGCAGCTGGTTAATGGGCTTTGCTTCGTTCTTCTGCTTCCTACGGGAATCCCAGAAAAATTTGGGGTGGAAGGGAATTTAAAATTCATCCCATTCCACCTCCTGTTATTTTCCACTCTCCCAGGTTGCTCCGAGCCCCATCCAACCTCACCTTGAGCCCTTACAGGGATGGAAGAAGCCCATTTTACAGGGATATAACCTACCTCGGTTACACCTGGCGGACCAGCTTTCCCTTAGGCAGGTTTTTATTCCCACTTTTCCTGCCGGCCTCCAAAGCCTTGCTTCCCTGCAAACTTTCCAGCTGCTCGATCACAGCCAGTTTGCAAGGCCAAGACATTTCAAACACCCCGAGAGCAGCTGGGGGTGAAAGGTGTGAGCTCCAGCAAGGTGAGCTCCTGGAGGCTCATCCTTTGGGAGAGCTCTGGAGATAAGGCACAGCCTGAATTCCCCCTCTGGAAATCCCACCTGCCTTTACAGTGGAGGGGGAGTCACACGGAGCTGAATACCTTGGATTTTAAAAGGAAAATACTCTTTGTTAGCGGCTGAATAAAGCCCTGATTTGCCGAGGCTCTGGAGATCCTGGCTGTGGCACTCAGGGTTTCCATGACAGGGCTCTTATCAGGGAGATACCGATCAGCTCCTCGGCTCTGCCCAGCTGGCCCTTAATTAACGATGCTGACCCTCATCGGGGGACAAAGAGGATGACGGACACACCTGTGAATTTCTCAGGCTCCTTCCCTCTCAAATTCAGCCCATCCCGTTTACAAACACCCCCAAGGCTTCTCAGTGGCCATTCCCTTTGACCCGACGTAAATTCATTTATTTTTTTTTGCTCCTTTTTGTCTGCCACAGCTTTTATTCCCCGGGTTGCCCCCGGCCAAGGTGAGCCTTTTTGTTCGGACAGCTTTTGAAAGGAGTTTGTCGGGATTTTTCCCAGCAAACCTGAGGAATCCGTTATCTCTGCAGCCCTGATGGGTTCAGGGGACTGCTCAGATCTCAAAGCAGAAAACCGCAGTTTCCCAGCCTGATTCCAGCTGCCCCATCCAGCTTGGAAGGCAGGTGCCGGCATCCCGCGGCTTGCTCTTCCCAATCCGCCTGTGGCCTTTGGTGGGGGGCTTGCATTCATTGCACAGCATTCCCAAAATGTCCCCAAAGTCCGTGTCCCCCACACCGAGGATGCTCCCCAGCCCCCACCCCGCTCCTGCCAGGCTGATATTCCGCTCCCAGCTGATACCAACGCCACCTGGATTCCAGGAAAACACAATTTTCCAGCTCTTCGGTGCAGCAGCGGTGTGGGAAGGGCTGGATCCACACGGCAGGGGCCGGGGGAAGGAGTGATCCCCTTCCCACCCCGAGGGATGTGGGAGTAACACCCCATCTAAACCCATTCTTTCCCAGTTCAGACCCATTCCCTGTGTCCTGGACAACGCTGCTCTTTGAAAAGCAGTCCCCAGGGAACAGCTGAGATGAGCTCAGCACCACAACCAGGCTGGGATGGAGCAGCGTTGGTTGGAAAACAGCAAAGCCATGGAAGCAGAGCCACGGGATGACGGCAGCAGGGTGGCAAAGGTCGGATTTTTGTGCTTGTTTCTAATGAAACGCCATTTTCCACGCTGGACAGGACAGGCAGGTGCACAAATTATCCCAGCTGAGCCTGGCATTGAGACGGTTCCCATGTGCTGGAGATCCCATCCCATCCCATCCCATCCCATCCCATCCCATCCCATCCCAAGCACCTCCACACAGGGTGCATTCCCCATTCCAGCTCCACCTCCTGGGGTCTCTCCCAGTACAAACCAGTCACCATTTTGCCCAGTTAATATTCAAGCTGTGATTAATCAGACTCCCTTCCCTTTTCCAATTCCCTTCCCATTATCCCATGCTGCTTTTCTTGGAGTGTGGAGTCTGTTGGAATCTGGGATTTACGGCAGCTGCCGACCACCCCTCTCTCCAGTTGCTGTGAGTTACACTCCCATTCTGCAGCCTGCGATAATAAAACCCTGATATTTATTGTATGGATACTTCTTCCCCCAAAAAATCAGGAAATTCACACAACCACTAAAACAGGGCTCCGTATTTCACTGGCACGGGAGGAGCTGAGCATCCCCTGAGGGTCTCCACTGGCCTCTCCCACTCAAGATCCAGCATTCCCCTGTGGAAAGAACATCCCAAAACTCAGCTTCCCCCAGGAAAATCTTCATGGCCTCTCCAGATGCCAGCAAGGCCTTCACCACTGCAGTGGCCAGTAGTCCATAGGAGGTGGTAGCCAAGCTCTGGGCATTGGAGTGGAAAGAGAAGAGTTTATTTCAGGCTGAGGACTGATGAGATGGAAGCCATTGATCCCAGATCATAATTACATTGTTATCCCTGCCCTGGGAGATAAAGAGATTTCTCCCCGCTGGCTTTTGGAAAAGCTGGGCTCAAAAGCGGATAGAGGAGGGATTTATTTACTTGAGCTCCTCTGTTTTTTAAGTGAAATGTTAAAGAGGAAAAACTTGGTTTTATTTGTTTTGGGGTTTTTTTTCCCCCCCCAGGAGATGGGAAGCCAGGGGAGGTTTCTCTCCCGCTCAGTGCACTCCTGATGCGCCAGGATCAGGCAGGAGATGAGGAGAGCTCCACAACGTGGAATTTTTAATGAATTATCCCACAGGAGGTAATCAGAAAACAGCAGGGCATCAGCTGGGTCACCGGGTGCTGCTGTGTCCTCCTGGAGCCACGGGAGCCACGGAGAGGAGCCGCTTGGCCATGCTGGATCTCACAGGAGTGGAACAAGAGCCCAAGACTTTGCCAACACCTCCATCCCATGGCTTTTCTCCAGGGATGGTCCCGGCCCCTCTCCCAGATCAGCCAAGGACCTGCCTCAGGTCCTGGCAGCTGCTGAAGGCGCTGCTGCCATCTGCATTTCCCAGCCCCCTGGATGAAGAGCAAACTGGGACTGAATTCCCAACCACTGTAAATTCCTGCTCCTGACTGGCCTGGCCAGAACCGGGATGAGAATCCACTGATTGCTCCAAAGGTCCAAATCCAATTGGCACACGAGGAGAGTGGCTGGAAGAGTGGAATGGTTCAGATGTGCTGAGATGGAATTAAAACTGGGAAGCCACCTGCAGAGGCAGGAGATTCAAAGGATGGTCCTGAACTTGCAATCCAAGGACTTTCCTTCCAGACAGGCTGAGAAGAAAATGAGAGGGGAAGTAGGAATTAGAGGGAATAAAGGATCCTCTTTTATTCCCATGGATTTGTGCAGAATCCCTCTTTCCCTCTTGGGAATAATTTTCCATTCAGGAATTCACAACCAACTGGGACTGGTGCTGCCTCACCCACAAACACCACAGCACCTTCATCCCAGAGAATCCTCATCCTGCTCTTCATCTGGAACTGGATGGTCTCTCTGCTGGGACCTCTTGGATGGGACTGGAATTCCCCAACTGGGATTTCTCTGCTGGCCACTTGCTGGGCAGGAAATGAAAAACAGGAGGAAAAATCAACGAGAAGAACTCAACTCCGGAAAACAAGAACAATAAAAGAGAAGTTAAAGCTCAATTTTAAGTCTGGTGCACTTCGCTGGGAACGTTTTCCCCGGAGGACAAAGCCTCAACTCTTCCCTGCCGCTGGAAGTTTGGAAGAGAAGCGGAAGCAGGAGCGGGGTGAGATTGCCCCCCCAAATTCCCGAATTCCTGGAAATAGCGGGACATCCTTCCGGCACCTCCTTCCCGCTCCATCCCTGGAGCTCCAGTGACATCTGCTGCTGTCTCTGGGCATCGCCAGCGGCCCGGCCACCGCCGCCCCCCGGTCCCCGTCGGGGCACACGGAGGGGACGATGTCCCCAGCCAGGATTGTCCCCACCCAGGGCTCCGTGGAGCCACCGCCCGCTGCGTCCAGGGGCTCCCACCAGCCCTGCCCTGGGAACTGAGCCTGGAAACGCCCGAGTAGAAGGAAATAGAAGGAAATAAAAAGGAATTAAGGGAAATAATGAAAGGAAATGAAAGGAAATAAAAAGGAATAAAGGGAAATAATGAAAGGAAATGAAAGGACATAGAAGGAAATAAAAGGAAATCGTTGCTCGGTCGGAGCAGCGGCACAACGGGAGCAGCCACCAGCCAAGGGAGCGGTTCCTGCTCCCCAGTCTGGGGGTGAGGGGGGAAAAAACATCCCCCACCGCCACTCCTGCTTCTCCTCAGGGCATCCACCCCCAGGCACCAAGCCCGTGGACCATTTAAAGCAGCACGATTTCACCCAGGATATTCCCAAACGTGAATTCCTGTTACTCCCCTCCGGGAGAGCCAGGATCTCTCCCCCAGCCACCCCAAACTCCTCAACATCTCGAGCCCGACTCAATTCCAGCAGCCCCAACCCACCAGGAATTCCCAGAACCAGGCCTTCCGCCCATCCCATGAGGTTCCTGTTCCCACAGGGAATGAAAGAAGCCAAAAAGCTGTATTTTTTTTTTTTTTTCCTTTTCCAATAGTCTCACTTTATTAGATACCACATCAAGAGAGGATGTTGTGCTGCATGCAGCGGAAGACTGGAGGATTTCTAATTCCTGTGTTAACGTTCTCTTTTTCTCTTAACAGTTGTAAACTGATATTTGGCTGTAAAATCACTGCATGCGAGTCTGAATGCAAACAGCAGTAGAAGAGGCTTTTAATTTTGGTTGTTTTTTTTTTCTTTTTTTGTTTGTTTGTTTGTTTTTCACCATTCCCAATCCATAGGTGCATGCTTTATTTACAACAAAAAGAAGTCATTCAGGGTAGGAGTTACCACCAGAAAAACTGAGAGGAGTGGGGGCAGAGACCAGGGCCGTGATTTTGCACAATACTGAGGAGATTGGCAAGTTGCACTTGATTTTTGGAGGTGCAAAGAGATGATCTGAGTACCCTTTTCCCAAAGAAAGCAGGCCGAACAGGGAATGGGAATACAGGATGGGATAACGGTAACCTTAAGCGAGTTGTTCTGCACATACAAAGGAGGCTGGGCTGCTGCAGGACTGGGAGAAATTAAGGAATTGCTTAAATAATGATTTTTAAAGGTATTTTTTACCCCCAGCCACACATTTCCCCAGCACAACTCCGTGCCCAAGTGCTGCTCTGGGTAGGAACAGGAATGTTTGGGACAGGTCCACCCCTCTGGAAAGGATGGTGGCAGCTTTGAGTCATTAAGGTTGAAAAAGGGAGGGTCCAACCATTGATCCTGGATCCCACCATCCCACAGCTCACCTGGGCCAGGAGCAGGGGGGATTCAGCACGGGATGCAGAGGGAAACAGTCCAAAAGAACGGGATTGTCTGAGTCTGGGTCCTGGCCAGAGTGGCTCAGGGACGTCACACTGACTGGCACAGAGGCGAGAATTCCATGAAAAAGGGGAAAATTTCCAGGTGTCCTCTTCCATTCCACCCCTCTGCTCACCAAGCCACAAGCCCAATCCCAGGATGGAGCCTGGGACGATGGCAGAGGATTCCCAGCTCTGGCTGGACCCTCTGGGGTGGGCTGGGTTGCCTTTTCCCACCTGGAGATCCAAGGAGGGGGGGGGAGCCTGTGTCCGGCTGGGCCAGCTCAGCACGGAGGGGTTTGTGTCACCCGGGGCTGGGGACACTCAGAGCACATCAGCAAGCCCTGCTGGGGGTGGGGGGTGGGAATAAATAAACTATCAGGAGAACAAAACTCCGATCAAAGGGCGAGCAGCTGCAGCAGCGGGTGCAGGGGACTCGTGGGCCCGGGGCTGGGGGGAGGTTTCACACAGCAAGCACAGTGTGACAGAAAATTCCCTATATTCCACAGTGCTTAGCGTGCTCCTATCCACAGGGCTATGCCTGGGGTTCTCCAGGGCCAGGGAATGGTTCTCAGCAGCTGCAGAAAGTCCATGCTCTCCTGCTGTCTGGGCAGCTCCAGGCCATCCTTAAAAGTGCAGGCTGAGGACAAAGGTTCTTGTGCAGAAAACCGGGAAAAACAAAAGAAAACCAAACCAAAACAGCCCAAGTTTGGAAGATCTCGGACTGTGCCAGCTGATTCCAGGAGTTGTGGAGGTTTAAAGCAATAATCCTTGCACACATCAAGGGGTGGGGGGAAAGTAGCAGCTCCCTCAGCTTCCCTCCTGAGGAACAGTAAATCCCTGGAAGCAGGAGGGGTCTGAGGGGACCCAGGGACTGCCTTCAGGGCTCAGCCAGTCACTACTACACAGCTCAGAGGTGAAGAGGAGGTAGTCACAACCCTAAAACGCAGCTGGGCTCCTACAGCAGCAGAGCTCCTGAATTCCTCGAGGCGAGGGAACCACCCGCGGCGGCTGGAAACGACAAGAACCGACCCAAACCCGCTCCCCTGAGAGCACAGAGCTCCCTAAACCCTCCTTGTCGCTGTTACTGTGTTGGTGGTGGGTCTTCTCAGCAAAGGATGTGCCACAGCATTGCTCAGGTGGGCCAAAACCAGAGGTGAAGCTCAAGCAGGACTCGCAGGATGACACCGGTGACACCGGATTTGGCCTAACCACGACGACACGGACACCAGGCGACGGTGACACCCACACCAAAGCCAAGGAGCTTTTTCGTTATTGCAACTGAGGTATTGAGATCACACAAGCGGGACAGGGTGATGCTCCCAAGCCCAGCACTCCCATCTCCCGCTGGGAGACGCTGGAGCCGCGAGGAGCGGGGGCTGGAGGGACACAGAGCGTCAGAAACGCGAGGGGAACGCTGCCACGGGCACCGGGGAGGGAGGGAGGGGAACGGGCGGGGGGGGGACTATTGCTCGCCAAAATTACACACCAGGGGAACTCGACGGCCCCCCTCCCCCAGCTGAAAATAAATAAAGGAGAATAGAAAAGATCCGCGGGGGGTTTCAGTGGAGGGGAGGATGGAGGGGGCTCGGAGGAGGCGGAGGACCCCGGGATCAGAGGCTGTAGCAAGGCGTGGCTGCGCTGGAAGACGGGACACGGGGGACATCAGGGACCTACAGGGGCGTGGCAGAGGGTGGGGAGGGCCGGGCAGAGGCTCCCTTTAATCACTGGCGACGTGGTTCTCGTTCTGCAGGGTGTGCCAGCGCTCGATCTTCTTGTCCTTGTTCTTCAAGCACTCGTACCAGTGTTTCAAGCGCTCGCCCTTGGCCGTGATTCCCAGCTGGCAGCCGCCTGGGAAGAGGGGAGAGGAGCAGACTTTGTATCCAGAGGTGATGCTGACGTTCCAGGAAACGTCGCCACGGGGGACACAGCTCATGCCCTGCAACGCTTTTTCCACCTCGTGGATCAAAAATCTAATGGAAACGCCTGGAGATGGTTTTCCTGCCCAGAAGACCTCCCGGGATGCTGGAGGTGGGGCAGTGTGTGTGTGGGGGGGTGCACCCACCAGATTCCATCATCCCACCTGGACAGGCACCCCTCTCACCCAGCAAACCCCGTACCAGGCACCAAACCCCTGCCCCTGAGGGCAGAGACTTCCAGCTCATCGCTCACCGATGTAGTCATTGGATTTTCCGATGTCGTAATCCCAGACGGAAATGTCCAGGGATTTCTTGGCCAGGTCGCTGTGTTTGATGTCGTAGAAGAACTCCTGCACAAATGGGAGCACCCACGTCACACCCCAAAGGAAGACGCACCCTAAAAGCTGCACTTAAGGGGTTGGACCTGATCTCTGCTCAGCCTGGATTCAAAATCCAAGGACAGGATGGTTAAAATACAATAAATAAAGGAAAAACTCTCCTTCCCTGTGGCACCTCTTTTCCAGGAGCTGAGCACACCCCTTGCACCTACATGAGCCCTTTCCAGGTGTCCCATCGAAGCAGCAGCAGTGGAGAATTTCCAATTTTCACCCCCAGGAATGCTCATCCCACCCACATCCCCAGCTGGGATGCCACGGAGCCGGCAGCAGGGAGCTTTCAGGGTGCGTGGTGCTGCCGTGGGCAAAGTCATTCCCAAAATATTCCTGGGCACAGGAGTGGGAAAGGAGCTTGAGCAAAGAGACAAACCTTGGGGAGTTTGTCTTCCACCTCCTCCACTCAGCACGGTATTCAGTGAATTGATTTAATAATATAAAAAATATCCATCCATACCTCGTTAAACTCAGGATTCAACGTTTTCTTCTTAATCTGCGTCTTGTGCTTTGCCTTTTTTCCCATGTCAGGTTTCAGCCAACTGGGGGCAACAGAAGACAGCTCAAAATTCAAGTGCAAGAACAGTGGGAGTTCATAAGCTTAAAAAGTGAGTTTTGGGGCTGGAAGAGATTTATTTAGGGCCAGTCTCCCTTCCCACCTTGCAGAGGATGTGGGAAAAGTGTGGGGCTGGGGCTGTGCAGCCTGGCTGCAGATCCAGAACTCAGTTTAGGGATGGGATTAATTAGATCTCTGTTAGCAGGTGATATAAAAACGTAAAGCCACAGCCTTCTGTTTGTGGAAATGGAGAATATAACAAATAAAGAGAGACTGGAAAGGGAAACTGCTCAGTTCCACTGAGCTACAAAAAGATGAGCGGAACACATCCAACACGAGAGTTACTGAAATGAGTTTTAGGGAGAGCAGAGGTTTTTTTCTGAAGGCAAAAAAGGAACCAAAACCCCTATTCCCCCACACTCCCAGGAGCCACGTGGGTTCATGGGGCAGCAGGCAGGGCACAGAGGGACATGGAGCCACCTCTGTCCTGCAGCCAGGGTGGGTCAGAGGTGGAGAGAAGGACCCCACTGTCCCTGGACTCCCACCACGCCCTTGATGAGTCACGGGTGGGAATCCCAATCCTATGGATCCCGGGGAAGCTGGGCACCCCCACCTTGTGCTGCAGCCCCAAAGCCATCCCCACACCCCTCACACGTCCTTTGCTTGCAGGCGCGAGGCGATCAGTCAAAGGTCGGACCTCCTGAAGTCTTTTCCAGCCTTTAACTACCCTGGGACTCTCCATGAGGTTACCACGGGATCTGGGCATTCGGGGAGCTCCGGGGAGCCACAGACCCGAGGGCTGGGTCAGCATCCCCTGAATTCCACCCACAGCGGGGCCGCCAGCACTGCCTGAATGACTGCCGGACAGCTCCTGCCGTGCCAGGCTCCGGGGGAAGGGGCTCCCGAGGACAGCGGGTGGCTCTGTGGCCGCTCCAGCCCGGAGCCATTCCCGGCCCACTCACAGCTTGACGAAGGGATCCGAGTATCCGTTGGCGTCCATGGCCGCCAGGTGCACGCAGCGCACGATGCCCACGATGAGCCCGCCCTGCTGGGTGCTGTACATGAGGGATACCAGGATCTTCCCGCGCTCCTCCACGTCCCCACCGCGATCCACCTGCCGGAGGGAGCCGCCAGAGGTGGGCACGGGGGAGCCGGGACGGGAAAACTCAGGGAATGTGGGATCTCCGTGATGAATGTGGGGGGACAACGGGGTTGTGCACAAGGGATGGCGGGCGGGACGTGGATGGAGCTTGTCCCGCTCCAAGGACTCACCTCCTCCTCGTACAGAGCCATCCCACGGGACGCGCCGGTTGTTCCGGTGCGCTTCGTCTGCGGTGGGAAAGGGATAAGGAGGCTGCCATGAGTGGTCGGGAGAGGCACCATCCCACAGCAAAACCACCTGGGAATGCACGCAGCCCAGCTCCTGCACTGCACTCTGGAGGGGAAGGGCCTCGGGAATGCCCATCTGCTCCATCAACCCCCACCCCAGCAGATTCAACAGGGGACGGAGCCACCTGTCCCCTCCTCCGCGGCGACATCCATCTGCAGGGGCTGGCAACGACAACAGGAGCAGTCCCTGGAGTCACTTCCCACGGATTCCCACCACGCTCTGGCTTCCTGGCCTTGGGATGTCACATCAGCCCAGGCCCAGGTGGGAATGCAACTCCTAAAGGTGCCGGGGAAGTCAGGCACCTCCAGCCCCCATCCCTGCATCCCGCAGGTGCCATTTGTTTGCAGTCCCACCGGGAACGGGAGGAATTTTCAGGGACACTCACTGGTATTACTCTCTCCAGGCAGATGTTGAAGTTCTTTTTCTGGTTGGCTTTGAGTTTTTTCAAGGCAACTCTGGTTTCTCCGATAAACTCGTTGTGGCCGAATTTGTCCTCGTCACACACGGAGATCCTGGAGGGAAGAGGGAAAGGGGAACATCAGCCAGGCTGGAGCAGTGCCCGACTCCAGAGCCAAACCCACCCCTGCAGGGGCACTGCTGGAGGGAGGGAAAAGCAAAGCCAAGCCCCCCCAAACCCACCCTTGATCTGGATTTATTCTGACCAAAAGCAACCAACCCTCAAATATCTAGCTTGCCAAAAAAAACCAAACAAACAAACAAAAAAAAATCAACATTTTTAATATTTGCTTTGTGATGGGACAAGAACTCAAGAGGTGGAAGTTTCCTGAAGGGGGAAAGAGACATAAATTTTGAGAGATATTTATATGGAGCTTTTTTCTGGGCTACTGTCAGATCAGCAGAGATACACATCTCTACGATGATAAAAATTATAATCAGCATTATAAATCAATATTAAAATCAATAATTTACTACTAAACGACAAGGTCAAAATACCAGTTCTCCTCTCTTAAAAGAACTGTCCGAACGAGCAAATTCATGTCGATTTTAACCCAAAACTGCATTTCCCACAGCCCCATCCCACCCTTCCGTGGGATGCCCGGGCTCCTGCTGGTCTTGCCTGAGGGTTTTCCTCTGCATGTCCTCGTCGGTGATGCCGTGGTACACCAGGGTCTCGTTCCACACGGGGTTCCGGGTGTTGCGCAGCGTCTTCGTCCTCAGCTTATTCGACTGTGGGGTCAAACAAACACAGAGGAATTACGCCCCGGAATTCCTCGCCGCCCAAATCCCAGCTCCTGGCAGGGATGCCCCCTCACGTCTGGCACATCTGGGTGACGGCGAGCCAGCGACTCCAGGGAAGCATCAAGGTGGAACTCTGCACGAGCACTGGGGACTCGGTGACACGTGGTGGCCGGGAGAGCCTGGATTTTGTCACTCCCTGGGGTTTATCACCTCAAGGAGAGGGAAAAAGGTGTCCAGGGCAAGCAGGTCACAGCTCTCATGGTCTAAAGGAGGTGACAGCTGGGAATTGAGGAGTTGTCACTTGCTCGTGTGTCTTTCACAACCACACATTCAAAATTAAAATAAAATAAAATAAAATAAAATAAAATAAAATAAAATAAAATAAAATAAATATCAGCAAATGAGAGCAACAGAAATCAAAGCAATCCCCAACATCACACCTGGATTTCCTCTGAACAAGACCAGGAATCCCCCATGCATAAAGCAAAGCTGTAAAGTCAATCCAATGATTTTTATTATCAGTTTTCCCCTGGTTTTACTCCTGGTTCCTCTGAGCAAAACTCTGCTGAGCCCTCCAAGCAAAGAGCCAGCACTGCTGGTGGTCATTCCTTCCTCAGGAGTTGCCAACCAAGATCAGCTCAGCTGGGCTAGGGAGGGAGATTTCCAGGAATTTTCACGATGGAACCAGAGTTCCCCCGTGGTTCTCTCCCCACAGCTCCAAGAAGAACATGCGGCAGCTTCCAAGCAAATGGATAATTCCAGCCCTGGCCGTAATTAGATTTTTGGGGCAGATGTTTTGTGATGCATTAACAGCGGTGCCTACTCTGGAGCTTCCCTCTATCCCTGAGCAGATTCCTGCCTGCAGGGTGAGCTGTTCCTCGGGTCTGGGAGAGCATCTGGGAGCATCCTCCCTGTTCGGAGGAACAGCAGCGAGCGGGGAAAACAGCGGGGAAAATCTGATCCGAGGCAGGGACCTGAGGGGGATTTGAGAAACCTCTGCTCCATCCCCAGCATCGAATCTGGCAAAGCCTCACCTTGCTGGCTCCGGGCAGGAGGTGCAGCTTCACATAGGGATCAGCCAGGCCATTGGAATCCATCGGTTTTAAGCCCTAAAAATGGATAAGGGAAACCCAGGATAAGGGAAACACAGGATGTGAATTCTCCTTCAGCAAAGCCAAGGAAGAGAAAAAGCTGCCCATGAAAAACTCAAAGAGAAAACGTGTTCAGTGACTCAAGAGCCTCTGCCCCGAGTGGCTGTGGGTGCCAGGATGTGCTGAAACATCCGATCCATCCCTGGAAAAATCAGAATTGCGGAATCACGGGATGGTTTGGGCTGGAAGAGACCTCGAATATCACCAAATTCCACCCCTGCCACAAGCAGGGACTCCTTCCACTATCCCAGATTGCTCCAAACCCTGTCCAGCCTGGCCTTGGACACTTCCAGGGATTCAGGGGCAGCCGCAGTTTCTCTAGGAGGACTGTTCCACGGCATCACCACTCCCACAGATCTCTTGGAGACACACAATGGAAAGCCCCCCAAGCCTCCCCAGCCAGGAGCAGCTGTGCTGCTCCCAAGGGAGCCAGCAGCCACATGGCCTCCATCCCATTGTACCCGAGAAACTGGGAGCCAGATGGATTTAAATCAGGGAGAAAGTGGGAAAAAAGGGGAGCACTTGCCTTGGCCTTGATGAGGGTGCAGTGCAGGGAGCTGTTGTCCTGGTCGTAGAGCAGGCTGAACTCCAGAGCTCCCAGCGTGGCTGGGAGGAGGAAGAGGAGGAAACAACCTCGTTAAAACCCCAGCCAATAACTGCATCTAATCATCCCCGATTAGTAATAATTAGAAAGATTTGCGGGTCAAATGTAAAAGCTGTTTAATGCAGTGAGACTGTGCTGGCAGCGGCCAAACGGCCACAAATCCGGGCGGATTCGGGAGCTCTGCTCAGCTCTGTGGAGCAGGGACTGCCCAGGGAGAGCAGCCTGGGGCTTTGGAGCTGACTCCAATACCCCCCTACCAACCCTTCCCACGGCAATTCCACCCTGGACCACCCTGAGGAGATGCTCCAGCTCGGGACAGCACCTCCTCCCAAGGCTGGGGCTCAGCACCTGTCCCGTTTTGGCTGCTTGGAAACCAGCTCAGGCTCATCCCAGGGATGAAGAGCGGGCATCACTGCTCCTGCTGCTCCTATTCCAGCGCCTGTTCTGGGCCCCGAGCAGCATTTCCCACCCAGGGTGTTCTACCACAGATCCTCCCCCTCAAATCCCCGCCCCAGCTCCAAGCCCCGCAGGGAAGCAGCATTCCCCATGGGCTTTCCGAGCTGGACACCCCACCGCCTTCCAACGCGAGTCCCGCCCGCCCAGCGACCTCCTCCAAATCCCGCATTTCCCGAAGAAACTCCCTCCCTGGGTACGTACTGCCTTCATCCGAGTCGTAGCTGTTGGCATCCTCCTCCTCCTCCTCGCGGGGCTGCTGCCGCTGCGGGGCCGCGGCCGGGGGCTGTGTGGCAGCCGGGGGCTGCCAGGCTGGCCTGTCCTCCCTGCCGGGGGGCGCGGCAAAGCCCCCTCCCCGCTCCTCCCTGCCGCGGGCCGGCTCCGGGGGTCCCAGCGGGGGGCTCGCTGCGGGAGGGACCCCGTTAGCCCCCGGCCCGCTCTGCCCCCCAGCCCCCCGCAGCCAGCCCGGGGTTACCTTGTCTCTCCGGGAAGCGGGCGGGGCCCCCGGGACCCGGCCTCGCTGCTGCGGCCGCCGGCGCTGGGGACAAGAGGCGGTGGCATCACCGGGCTTCGCCTGGGAACATTCCCTCGTGCCCTCTCCCACCGCGCCAAGCCAGAGCGTCCCTCCCCGCGGGGTGTCCCCAGGGACTGAACGCCCTGGCCGCATTCCCACCGCATCCTACCTGCGGCTGCTGCTGCTGCCGCCGGGGCAGATCCAGCGGCGGATGCGGCAGCGGGGCCGGCGGTGGCTGGCGGGGGTGGCCGCTGGCCTTGCACGGAGTTGGTTCTCTTCACACCTGCAAGGACGGGGGACAATCAGCAGAGACCAGCCGCAGATGGCTGCCGGCTTTGTGTCCCCCCACCTGTGCTTCCAGGGATGCAGGAGGAGCACCGCTCTCACCGGGGCTCCTGCTGACCCCGCTCTCGGCAGCGTAGTCCCGGCTGTCGCTGTCCCCACCGGTGTCCTCGCTGCCGCACGGACCCGGCCGGCCCTCGGCCGCTTTGCGGCTCCCCCGGGCGGCCGCTGTGGCTTCGGTGCCTGCAGGGAGAGGGATAAAGGAGCGGTGAGGCTGGAAAAGCCAGCTGCCATCGTCCCTGGGTGCTGCCCGGCCTGGGTGGCAGCAGCAGGGCCACGATGGGTCCGGCCGCTGCAGCAGCCCCTCCCGAGCTCCGGAGGGCTCGGCACCATGGAACCTGCACACAGTGCTCAGGAAAGCCCCGAGGACACGGGAAATCCCATGGGAAAACGAGGCCTGAGGTATCCATCATCTGGTCCTCAGCACCCGTCAAACAAACCCCTGACGGCATCACAGCTCCACACTCCTGGGATGGGGGTGGGTGAGGGGGGTGGGTGATATTTTCCTTCTGCTGATCATCTCCCATTTATTGAGGAGACAGCCGTG
>WAAG01009485.1:264632-281544 GCA_013390105.1 Tichodroma muraria | reverse complement strand
TGGGGACAGCGGGGACGGGGGGGGGGGCACACGCACCTCCCGCTGCTCGCTGCAGATCTTGCAGAGCCAGATGGCCTGGGGCCGGTTGTTGGTGGTCTGCACCCCGCACTTGGTGCACACGTTCTGCGGGCAAAACAAAGAGCTGGGTGACGCCGGTGCCACCGAGACGTCCCCAAAGCCAGCAGGGTCTGCGCAGCCGAGAGCTTTTGCCTGCACGACCGCCGGTGACTCCGGGGACGCCGGGCTATGGAAACGGGCACCCAAAATCCGCGGTGTCCCCGGGGCGGCGGGAGGGTTGTGGGGCTCCCGGGGGGGTCTCACCTTCTTGCAGTCCTCGCAGACGACGCAGGAGGAGCCCCTTGTCCCCAGCTGCTCCCCGCAGAGGATGCAGCGGTTCACGCCGTCCCCCAGCACGCTGCGGCGCATGTCCTCCAGCCGGGTCATCAGGCGCCTGCCAAGAGGGCACAGGGAATGTCAGGAAAGGCGCTGGGAATGCCAGGAAAAGGGCAGTATGCGGGGGCAGCCGCTGCCTTTGGAGCAGCTGTTCCTTTTCCGGCTGTCGCTCCTCACGGAGCCTCTCCCTTTCCAGCTGTGGGACAAAGCCACATCCCAGCGGGAAATAAAACTCCGACTGGTTTATATGGCACAATATCGACTTCCAGGGATGCTGCCAGAGAGCTGACACCGGCCTCAGCTCCACGGACGTGGAAAATCCATGCAAGGCGGCACCTCTGCGTGGAGCAATTTGTCCCTAGATGGAAACCCTTCCCCCCAGTCCCAGCAGCTGCCCATGAAGAGCTGGAGGAGGAGATCCTGGAAGGGCTCGAATGAGGACTGAATTGATTAATTATTTTTCTTATTATTTGAGGAAAAATGTTATGTATATCTGATGGAAATCCTTGCAGTGAAATGAAAGCCCACCGGAGATCAGGCTGTAAAAACACACCTGGCTCCTGCAAAGGTTAAAAAAAACCAAAACCACAACAACAACCTGAAAAGCAGTTCAGGAAGTTTTGGAAAGCCAGCATTGGCCGAAGGAGTTTGGAAAGCAGGAAGGAGCTGCCTGCCGAGCAGCCGGGAGCTGGCGTCGGCGCCGTGCGCTCAGCTAACCCAGAATCCTGGCCCTAAAAATAGCACGGCGAGGGAAAAAAAGCTGCATTATTTATGCCATTCAGTGAGGAAGGAACGAAGAAAGGGAGGAGGAGACCCGAGCCCACCGGAGAGAGCAGCCCCCCGTGGCAGCCTGACCCAAATCCGATGGAGCCGCGGCGGAAAAAAACCATCCGGTGTTGGAAAGACGTTTTCCCACGTGTGGTGGCAGCTTCAGATTTGTGGTGACTCGGCTGCCAGTGCCTTTGGAATGCTCATAAACCATCCACAAGTTCCCTGCACACAAAATGCCTCTGGGGTTGGTCTTGGACGGCCAGAATTCCACAGGCTCCGTGGGGAAAAGTCGAATAAAGGAACAGCGGCGTGAGGAGGGGAATTTATATGAGCGTGGAATGGTTTTGGTTTGGAGGAACCTAAGAATCATCCAGTTCCACCCCTGCCATGGGCAGGGACACCTCCCACTAGACCAGGCTGTTCCAGCCTGGCCTTGGATGCTTCCAGGCATGGGCAACCTGTGCCAGGGCCTCACCACCCTCCCAGGGAAGAATTTCTTCCCAAAATAAAGCATTTTAGGACGTGCAGCCCATTGCAGCCCAAAAAGGCCTCGCTGCAGTCAACAGCAGCATCTCAAAGCCACCAAGCCCGGCCACGCTCGGGGATGTGGATCCCTAATTCCACAAATTATCCAAGCAAAGCCACATTAACTCATCAGCTCTGCCAAAACCCACCCGGGAATCTCCCGCTCCTGCCCACGCCGGGGCCGATCCCGCTGGGCTCCGGCTGCCGCTGCGGAGCTGCCTCCTGACACTTCCCGGTGAACCTGCAGCCTGTTCCCAGCTGGAAGCTGGGCTGGGTGGGCAGCAGCAGAGCCAGACAGAGCCAGCAGTGGGGACAAGGCGCTGTTTTCGCAGCCCTGGTGTCACCAGACAGCAGACGGGAGAGTTCCCGAGTTCCTGGCAGCACCAGGAGCACAGCGGCTCGACATCCAGCAATCCTGGTTCTCTTCCTTGTGCTGACAAACACCAGAACCACAGCGAGGGGATTTTGTGCTTTCCCACCTCAGGGAGAAGCTCCCTGCCAGCCTAACTCCCTGCTCCAGTGTGGGATGGGGCTTGGAGCAACCTGGGCTGGTGGAAGGTGTCCCTGCCCGTGGAATGAGAGGAGATTTGAGGTCCTTCCAACCCAGACCATTCTGGGATTTACTTGAGAGGTGCCGTGGCCCATCCCTGTCCTTCACATCCATAGGTGGTTCCTTCCTAGAGAATAACCCAGCTCTGGAGCTACCATCCACCCCCGGTGCCTTCCCAAGCTCCACAGCCTGTGGCAAAGACAGAAATCCCAGAGACTTCAGCAGAGCTGCATCACCCCATAAACACCCAGCCAGCAATTCCAACTAAAACCTGGATTCTGGCTGTCCCCCAAGTGTTATTTAGAAGGAATTAACCCCAGCCCACATCCCATGGCATGCAGGATCCCTACAACATCCAGCTTTTATCACCCCCACCTCACCAAGGGGGAACATTTTGAGGGAAAAACCTCTCTTTCATAGGGAGCCAAGCACATGGATAAATCCCATATCCCCTGCAATTCCTCCCGCTGCGCTGCAGGAGCTCCAAGCAAAGCAGCTTCCAGTTGGAAATCTGCAAGCCCAAACAATCTTATTATAGAAACTGGAACAAATGGCACAATCAAAGGGAGGGTGAAAAAAAAAAAAAAAAAAAACCAAAAAAACCTAAAAAAAAAAGAGGAAAAAGCCTTTGCATTTCAAGAGATTCATTATTTAGCTGCAAAAATCTCTCCCAGGCTCTCATTTACCAGGAGCTGCTCCTTAAGTGGGATTTTTGAACCACTGGAAGAGCTCAGCAGCCAGGACACACCTGTGGCACCACTTGCAAGCCAAGTACATTTCCCTAATTAAAACATCCATTCAAGAGGGAGAAATTGTGCTTTTTTTTTTTTTTTTTTTTTTCCCTCCATGACTCAAACGCTGCTGGGAGAGAACTGTAGAAAAAAATTCAATTTGAAGTCCTGGTGTGAACCTGGCAGGAAGAGCCCTGGGAAAGGAAGGGTTGTGCCCAGACCCCTGGGCTGGGAAGCTCCTGATAAAGGCAATAACTGGGAGGAAAAAAAGCCCGGGTTTGTTTCCAGGTCCATCCAGCATCTCCAGAGATCCAAATCCATCCCGTCCTCCCATTAATTACCAAGGGAAGCCCTGCCCTCACCAGGAATGAGATTTCTGCCTTCCCAAAAGCTTTTTTCTCCACTGGACATGGTTTTCCCCTCACTTTCATTGCACATAACCAGCCCTCCAGCTCATCCCTCTCCCTTCCAGGCTCCAGCAGCATCTTCCTCCCCGTTATCCTCACTTCAGCTGCCCACCCCTCTGGCCTCTTCGAGACTGACTTCAAGGAGCAGGAAATATCCTTCCAATTGTTAAAATAGGGGGAAAAATCCCGGAGTGGAGTAATTGGAGCTGGTGGCAGGGAGCTGCCTCAGCCCGGCCCTCAGGGACAGCCCGGGGCATGGGGAGAGCTTCCCTCACCTGCCAGGGAAACGGGGATTACAGGGATTAGGCACTGATGGGAGAGAGACAGGAGAAGCTTTATCTGAAATGTTCCACGAGCACCTGAGATAACAGCAATGAAACGGGGCCCTGATGATGGAAATCAGCCCAATCCCAGGAATATGGTTTGGAAGGGGGAAGGTGAGCGGCCCCAGGGCAGTGAGGGACATCCCTGGGTGTTCCTGCCCTGTGCCAGAGCCCTGGAGCAGGCAGGGAAGGGCTCACGGGCACATCCAAACATTGCCCATGATCTGTGGCAGGAAAAGGATCCCACAGGGATGAGGGATCACCTTGGGCTGGGTTCAATCCTGGATGGGGCAGAACCGGTGGTGGCTTTGTCAGAGCTGGGTTTAGGGTTGGACTCCATGACTTTAGAAGTCTTTTCCAACCCAAGTGATTCCATGGACCTCTCAGCACTGCAGCAGGAGAAGAGGGATGGAAGGAGGGACAGAGTGACCGGAATGAATTGCTGATGATCCCAGGAATTGAGATTTAACAACGGTGCAGGAGTTTGCTGTGGTTAAATATTCATCAGCACTGCAGAAATGAATGGCCAAGGCGTCCTTAATGGGCTTTAAATTGTGGCAGGGAACTTTTAACGCAGCCAAATGGGTGGGAGAGGGACCTGATCCACGAGGAAGGACCTGATCCAGGCCACCGTGATCCACGTGCTCCTCAGTGCTGTGCAGGAAGCAGCAGGGATGGGCTCAGCCATCACATCCATGGGGAAAAAATTCCAGTGAAATACAAAGGAGGTCACCAAGAGCTCCCAGAATGAAGCCTGGCCTTGTCTCCGTGGGGAAATCGTGTGCCTTAAAGGGCTGAATATTAAATTAAAGCTCATTTTCCTGGTGGAAAAGGGACAAGAAAAGCAGCCATGCTCCAGATTAAGGGAAACATAATTAAAACTGCAATGAGAAATGAGAAGCAATTTTCCTTCCTTCCAAGTGGGCAGGGAGCTAAAGGTAAAGCACCACTGGGGCTTTTCCAGGCTGAGCCCTCACCCACGGAGGGAAGACTCCCACAGAGTTTTTCCAAGTATCCCATTCCATGCTCATCCGGGTGCTTGCTGAATGTGCTACAGCAGGGTGGTAATTTTTGCAGTCTTGGAAGTAAAGAGAGGAGAGTTTTTTTTTGAGGGGAAAGCTCAACCAAACCCCCACAAAATCTCAAGCAGCACAAGCTGTCCCCTGGTCACGACTGAACCTCATCTCCTCCAGAAATCGGCATCCCAGGAGACACTCCCAGCTGTCTCCAGTCACCTCCCTGCCCCGCCTCGAGCCCGGATTTTATTGTTGTGCTGTCTTCTGCACACAGGGATGAAGATTCCAGGCTGTGGTCCCCAGACAGCTTCCCTGCCACTGAGGTTAATGACTTAATCCCCAGGGACTTCCATCTGCTCCCGCATTATCCCTGTGCCATCCCAGCCACGAGCAGCTGAATTAAAATCCAATCCTGCTGCAGAGCTGCTCCTCCTGGAGCAAAGGTGGGACCCACGGGGACACAGCCAAGCCACTGCACTTTGAGAGGGGACCAAGGGTCATGGCCAGAGCCAGGAGCCAGCTGTCACCTTCCCTCTGGGAGAGCCAGCTCCGTGCTCTCCAGAAACATCCATTTCTACCTTGGGATGGTTTCAGATCTTTCCCTCAATGCCAGGAGCGTGCTGGAACTCATTAGGCAGCGGAGCAGCCTGGCTGGGTTATTGATGGCCCCCAATTAGAGATGCAGAACGGAGTCAATTAGTGCCTGCAGGTGCTCCTGTGGCAGCTGGAAAACAGGATCCTCATGGATTGCAGCTGGAATAGCAACTCTGTTACCAGAGTGTCACCAGAGCCAACCTGAGTGAACCCTCAAGCACAGAGCGAGACAGGACAAGCATGGATCCATCCCTGCCCACAGGGGTAATCCCTTTTCCCTGAAACTTCCAGCCCTGTGTCCCTCATCCCAAAGGATGATCCTGATCATCCAGCAGCTCTGAAGTCCAGCAGCTCCAGCCTGGCGTGCTCCTGCTGTGTCATGCTCAAGATGATTCTAGCTCCTCTCGTCCTTCTCTGTGCCACAAAACAAAAAAATCCCCCCACACGAAGTGTCCCTGTCCTCCAGCCCTCATCAGCATCCAGCTCACGTATCCCACAGGATCCATCCTCCCTCAGAGCTAAAAATACTCCTTCACGGGATTAATTTGAGCTGGGTTTGACACCAAGTCCAATTCCACAAACAACAGCTCAACAAGAGGCATCGATTTGTTCCCAAGACGAGGGGCCCGTGGGATGGAGGATACATCCATCCCATCCGCCAGGAGATGGAGGGCAATAAATTGGGAAGGATTTGAAGCATAAGGAGGTTGATCCACAGCCCCGGTCCTGGGATTCAGGATTCCTCAAGGATTGGGTGTAAATCTCAAATGAATCCCTCAAACACCTTCACTCACTGAGGCAACTCCCAAGTATTCACCACATATTCCCCATATGGAATCTCACTCCATGTGAGCTATCCCTTATATTAACCAAAAGCGGTGTTTTCATGGAATAATAGAATGGTTTGGGTTGGAAAGGACTCCCTGCCATGGGCAGGGACACCTTCCACAATCCCAGGTTGCTCCAACATAGCCTCGGACACTTCCAGGGATGGGGCAGCCACAGCTCCCCTGGGCGAGTTTTAATGGATTTCTTTTTCTCTTTACAGGAAGGGAAAAAATCCCAGAAAACCCCAGAAGATCAAGCTTCCCAGGAACAGCTCCCCAAAGCAGCTTGGCCAGCCGAGGGCCAGCCACCACCGCTGCCTCCCTGGCAGAGTCCAGGCTGGCAAACCCGGATTATTTTGCAATAGAAGGAGCAATCCTGGATAGCGTCCGAGCCGCTCCCGAACGGATGATTCCGTACGAGGCTGATCCAGCCGCTGTCCCACATTCCCGGGGCTGAACATCCTACAGCTCTTGTTGTGCAAGCCAACAAACACAAAGGGGCTGGCACGGCTCCCGCTACGCCTCCACGCAGGGGGGGAATCAGCTGCGGCTGCACATCCGCCAGAATTCCCGGCTCCCGGCCCCTCCGCCCGGCTTTTCATGAATGAGGATGAGCAAACCTCCTCTGGCTCGGCGAAGAAGGAGAAAGGGAAGAGCTGGAAAACAGCTGCACAGAATAAATCTCTCCCCAAGACGATTTACGCCTCGTCCAAGGAGCATCGCGTTGGGAAGGAATTCTTACCGGGCTGCAAAAGGGCAACGCCGGGCAAAGCTGTTTGTGAGCACTTCTTGGGCTTGAATCACCGCCGCTCAGAGCCACTTTCACCTGGCTCCTGCCAAAAACCCGCCAGAGGGAAGCGCTGCGTGTTGGAAAGTGATGCCAAGCCCCGGAGGCGCCTCCAGCCGGAGGGAGCAGCACATCCATGGGGCACGAGCCGAGCCCAGGCAGGGAGAGCAGCCCTGGAGAGGCAAAACCTCCCCGGGATGTTCACGGACCCTCCTAAGCATGGATTTCTGAAAAACTGAGGAAGTAAATCCAGCACTTCTCGGCAGCCGGAGCACCCCGTGGCTGCACTGCACCCCAATATTTAAGGGACAGCAAACTGTCCCTGAGCTGGGAGAGGGAATCTGGCACTCCCCGAAGCAGTGGGGAGCGTGGCTCCTGCCTGTGCCTGAGTACTTTCCCTGCTAGGAAAAAAATAAAGAGGGGTGGGTGCTTAAATTCAGCAAGAAGGAACTGCTCCTCTGTCAGGAAAATACTGATTCCAACGGGATTATGGAGATCCCCTCTGGAAAATCACTCCCGGCAGAGCGAGGGGATGGATGGATACCTCGGCATCAGCTCGCTTCACCTGGCAGGAAAGGAAACGCGGGCGCTCCCACGCTCTGCCCGGGCTCCGGGAATGCCCCTGGTGAAAAATGAGGTGCCAGTGCCTGTGGGGACCCCAGCAGCCCTGAGCACCACTCGGCCCTCCTGAGCCTCACGCACAGCCCCTTCCAGAGGGGGATTCACCAGCGGGATGGATCCATCACCCCTCCACCCGCATTCCCAGGACAGGACCAAACTCCCCCGTGCTCTGGCTCGGCACTGGACAAGCAGTGAGCTGCTATCAATGCTCCCTTTCCGACTGGAAAAAAAAAACAACCGCGGGATGAGAGCATAACGCCTGGCTCCAGCCCCCCGAGGCACACGGAGCCGCTCCCTCCCCTGCGCGCAGGTTCCTCCTGGCCGAGGCCCAAAGATCCCCCGCAGGCTCCTTTCAGGAGAAGCACCGCAGTGCAGAGGCTGCTGCCCAGGAAAGCAGCCAAGCAGAGCCTCCTCCCGCGGCCCCGGGGTCCCTCTGTCCCTGTCTGTGTCCCTCGGTGTCACCGGCGCCGCCTTACCCGATGCGCTCCTGCTCCATCTCCTCCATCTTCTCGGCGCGGGCGATCACCCGGTTGATGATTTCCTTCTCCTCATCCGTCAGCTCCTCGCCCTTGCGCTGCCGGTCGGGCTGCGCTGCCCAGCCCGCCGGGAGCCTGCGGAGACAGCGGGGACAGGGACCCAGCCACGGCTCAATCCATTCCCACCCCTGGCTGTGCCCAGGCACCGCTTCCCGAACCCCGAACACAGCCCGCCTCCCCATCCTGCAGATCCCGGCGAGCCCACGGCTGGGGGCTCTGATCTCCTTTTCTAGGGGGTTTCATGCGGAAACATTGGTTTCATACGGAGGGAAAGCCCCTTTTCAGAAATATTCCCATTATTTCCACGTTTCCTTTGGCACCCTGGAACACCAGGTTTGCCTGGCAGCCGCGGGACCGGGGCGGTGGCGCAGGAGTGGGTGGCTTTTTTTTGGGAACGTTTTTCCAAACATGGGAGTGTTTCTCCCTCTAACATCATTCCCAAAGATCCTCTCTCCCAGCTTGGGCGTCAGGCAGTGCTAACCTGGTGACAGGGTAACGTCTGCCACTCAGGGGTGCAAAAGGCAAACATTCCTCACCTTCCTGCTCATCCAAAGACCTTTCCTGGCACCTTTCCCCTCTGGATTGAACAGACCCAAGTGGTCTTGAGCCTTAAGTTCATTAAAACTCTCCACGACACTTCCCAAACTTAACTTCTTTTTGCATCCAAACCCAGTTTTTTCCTGCTCTCAGACCATCAAAGCAGCAGGAAAAGATGAATAAGTGAAAAATAAAAGCAAGGGAGATACTTACTGCTCCTTCTCACTGCTGGGAAGCACAGGGAAAGAGAGGGAATAAGGATTAGGTGAGAGCAGGGATGAGGAGAGCCCAGCCTGGCACGGCCAGTGACACCTGACACCTCAGGGTGACACTCCCCAACTCCTGGTCCCTCCGCATGGAGCCCCCACTGCTCCCAAAGAGCGACTCCAAACCTCCAGGCACCAAACCCAGCCCCAACCCGGGCTGGAGATGTGCTCCGGAGTGGATGTGACATCACCCTGCAGGGTGACAGGACAGAGGGACAGCACCAGGTCCCTGCACACGCCGCCTCTGTCCCCACCACCTCGCTCAGGGCGTTTGTCAGCAAACGCAGCAAAACGTCCCCATCCAACAGCACCGAACCAATTCCCGGTGTCCTCGCGGCAAGAGCCTGCGCCACCAGCCACCCTGGGGACCGTCCCCTGCTCTCACCTGGCTCGGAGGGACATGGTCCTGTCACTGGGGCACATCCACCGGTCAGAGGAGCCGCCCAGCACCGCGTCGGTCATCGCCGGCCACCCCGGGCACGAGGCTGGGGACACCAGTGCCCCGCTGACCGTCACCAACCCGCCGCAGCAGGGACTTCAATCCCTTTGCTCCCAGACGCCAGTGGAGTTTCCAGCCAGGCTGCGGGGGGGGGAAAGAAACCAAGCAAAAACATCCCTAAAAGTCACGCTGGGAAAGGCTTTGTTTGTGGGGTTAAGAGGGTTTGGGGCAGGAATGTCACTTTAGTGACTGTCTGGATATTGAGACACAGGAGTTTCCAGTCACCTCCTTCCCAGGAGGGCAGCACAGCCTGGATGTAATTAATGAATCCCCAACCTCACGTTAATTATGAGGCTTCAGGGCCAGGAGGGAAGAGGGGGATTCATTCCAGGGAAACAGCTGCAAACGAGGAAACTTTCTCCCCAAATTCCCGCACGCCTCGCTGTCCTTTCCCAAACCACTTTCCCTCTGGAAATAAACCCTCCTCCTTTCCCATTTTGGCTTACTGAAGTTTTTGCCAAGTGGATCCAGGAGGGAAAACACAGCACCAGGACTCAAACAGGAGGGTCTGTCCACTCCTCTCCCAAGGTTCATCCAGAGAGGGTTCTTCAAACCCTTCTCCTTAAAATACCAATGGATGCTGAACCCACAGCCTGATTGTTGCTTTATTCCCGGTTTTTGGAGGGGTTTTGCCCCTCCACCCACTGCTCCTACTCACTGCAGGGGGATGGGGATGGATGGAGCCATTCATCTGTCACCTCTTCTGAAGGAAAACCGGGATTTGATGGATTTGCCTGCAGCAGAGCTAAAAAAAATTCACAAGAAGCCCCTCTGCAGAGCCCAGCCATGGACAATGAGGCTGCTCCCAGCCCATGGATCATTCACCTTCCCATCCTGCTGTCCTGGGATGAGGCTGCCTTGGATTCCTCCCTGCCTGGATGGGACCTCTCAGCTCCCCTCATCCCCCAGGTCCCAACTCCAGCATCCCAGCAGGACCAGAGCTCTGCCCAAACTGGCAAATGCACCTTTGCAGGGCACGAAGCAACTCCAGCAAAACTTCAGCAGAGAAATTGGGGAGATTATACCAAGGAAATTATGGAAAACGGGAGCTTGCAAAACTGCCCCACTGAAATCACCAGCGCCGAGCCAGGAAAGAAACACCCAACTTTCCAAAAAAAAGAGGGGAAGAAATGCTCTGCAGGATTGCAGGGGTTTCTCATCGCTCCCTGAGGAGTCAGTGGAGGCTTGATGCTCACCTTGGCTTCATGGAAAACTTCGGGATGTAAAAAAGTATTTTTGGAAAAGCAGGAGAAGTGAAGCACGTGGGCAATTAGCGCTCTGCTGGTTCACACAGCGCCTGTTCCCGTGCCAAACCAGAAGGCTCCGATTAACAAGGTCACTTAACGAAGCAAATTGTTCATTTAAGTCCCCCCCCTGCCACCTCCACATTCCGCAGTGCAGCAGCGAATTCCCGCTGGGAATGAAGTGTCCCAGAACAGCCGGGGGGTTCCCGGGGCGGGCACAGATTGAACAGGGAGCAAGGGCAGCGCCACGATGCCATCACCCATTTTTGGGGAGATGCAGGTGGATAAGGGACTCTCCCAAGGTCACATGGGGCAGGAATGTCCACCCCAACCCTGCAAGTGGCGAAAAGAAGGGAAAATCCCTGGCTTTTCCTAGCGAGAAGAGGGATCAGGAAGGAAAACTCTTTTCCCCAACTGGAACTTTCTGCTAATAACAGCGAGGCCACGAGCGTTCCGCTTTGCTGCGGATGGAGCCGAGCCCGGGGCCGGTTCCTGAAGGAATACACAATCCCTTTCTCCGCCTATAAATAATAGATTTGGAAAATCTACTTTGCATTACTTCCAGCAACTACCCCCGCTTGCCCTAATGTTTCCTCTGGCATTTTTAGCACACGGGAAAGAACAGAATAACAGCTCAGGGTGGCTTCCCCCCNCCCCCCCCCCCCCCCCCTTTGCCAAATCCTGGCTCCCGAGGACCAGGATGCGGCCACCCAAGCGAGGATCGATGGGATGCAGCAGCGTTTCCTTAATGAAATGGGAACATCCCTGCCTAGGAGGGTGCCAAGACCTTCCAGGGTTTGGCTGACCCCGGAGGGTCCCGGGTCTGCTGCCCTGGTGTCGGTGGGGATGTGAGCTGCTGTCTCATCCCGAGCTTTTCCGACGGATGCCGGCAGCTCCCGCCGGCGCCAACGCGGCACGTCCCGGGCAGAGCCAGGAATAGCAGTGAGGTCTTAATTTCTGGCCTTAAGGAAGGGCCACATGACTCCAATCACGCCGCTCCATTACTTCTGTGTGACGGAGCCCGTGGATTTGGTCATGCTTTAATAAAGCGGGATTGAACGCCGTCCGCGGATCCCTCTCCCGGCCACGAGCCGCCGACTCACGGGCCCACCTCCAGCACCCAAAACCTGGCAGGTGCAGTGCCAGGAGCCGGCACGTCCCGTTCACCCTCCAGCAGCGGTGGGAGGGCTGGGAAGGCAGCGGGATCCCCACGGAATGAGCCCAGCCTGCCCCACGGCGCCGGCGCTGCAGGGCCCAGAGCCACCCGCAACCGAACACCTGCAGAGAGCCCAGCACAAAGGGCTGCCCTAAGGCCAGCTGGAAATGCCAAACCAGGGGAGATGAGAGAAAATTCCATCTTTTCCAGGCTCCCAGGGCAAGGGTGAGGTTTTTCCAGCGAGCTCCACACTTGCCAGCCGATGCCTGCAGAGATTGTCTCCAGCAGCAGACACTGACACAGGCAACCTATTTCTCCCTCCAGCTTCCTGAGCTCTGCAATGCAGCTTTCTTAAATATTGAATAAGTCTGCTGCTCTCACCACCTGCCAGTGCCAATGATGAGGTAATTTTTCCATTGACAAAGCCTGGTGTGATTAATCCGGGTGGAAAAATGCAGATTTTGGGTATCATCCGCTCACCTGGAACACGGAGCAGCGGCAGCAGCCAGACCCCAACCAACCAACCCAAGCTGCTGCTCTGGTGCCAAGTGGGAGATTGTTGAGGTGTCATCAGCAAGTAGGAGGTTTGGAAGTGGAATGGATTCCAAACTGATTCTCTGTTGGGATGGTGGGATTTGCACGTTGGCACCGGAGTGGGTTCATGCTCCACAGCTGGAGCCAGGGATGAGGATGGAATTGCCTGATGAGGCTCGTTTTGGGATGACAAGGACCCACTGAGACCCCCCCCCAGATGAGCAGTGTGAGGAGCAAATGCCAAAGCCGGGATGGAATTGTCTCCTCACCACCCAGGGCACACATCCCAAAACACCAAGTTTGGCTGGAAAACCCTCCCAGCTCCCAGGGACATTTCCAGCCATCTCCCAAATCCATCGGGACCAGATCCTGCCCTGATCCATGCCGGGCACCCAGGAAGGGCTGCAAACCACAGGGAATTCCAAATCCTGCCCAGACACCTGGCACAGACACCGCACATCCAGCTGTGCCCTGAGCATCTCCCAACATCCAGGCTTGTCCTTTCCCAGGAAAAGGAGTTTGGGCACTGCACACCCCACACCATTCCCTATGGAACACATTCATGGCTATTAGGAGCAGGCAGCAGCTCCTCACCGTCCTCTGGCTCCAGGCAGGACTTGGTACTGCTGGATTTACCTGCAAAGGGGGGGCGTGGGGGAAAGGGAAAATATTCCCCAAAATATCTGCAGGAGCAGCTGTGTAACTCTGCAAGATGATCAGCAGGTCACAGGGAGGGGCAGGAGGGCAGCCCAGCCCCGCGTGGTCCCGCACACCCAAACTCCCTCAAACCCCAACATTCCGTCATTTGTCTCTTCCCACGTGCAAATTCTTTTAGAAAGTTCGGGCAAAATTGGGCAAGCTGCCCAATGGATGGTGCTCAGGGACCAGCCCACGGCCCAGGCTTTCCTTTAAAAGCAAGGGAAGGAGGGAGGCAGAGCTCAGCTGGCAGGAAGCATCTGGGGCTGGAGCTCCTCCCGGACACCTGGGCAAGGGACAGGACAATCCCAGAGGGAGCACCGGGTGACACAGCCGTGGCAGCACACGCTGCCATGTGTTCCCACATCCTCCAACAGCCACGGGGTGGGATCAGACCCTTGACTGCCCCACGGCAGCTGAGGGGTCCTGGGAATGCAGCTTTTGGGAAAGACCCAGAGCCAGCCCTGGGGTCACCGCATCCTTCAGCCACACACCAAAGCCCTGCAGGGAACAGCAGCCCCACAACCCCCCGGGTCAGTGTGGTACTAATTACTTAATTAAACTGTGACAGCCACAGTCCACAAGTGACGGTGACAGACCTGAGACAGGAAAAGCAAAGCCATGCCTGCACTGCCCTCCAGTTAAATCCACACCACAGCCGCTGGGAGTCTTTGGGAACAATTCCTTTTGGCTTGGCTAATGCCACTGCTGCCTTTAAATTCCCACAAGGTGCTGAAACTGCCTTTATTCCACTCCCCCTGAATTCCCAGCTCCCCGTCATCCTCCAGACAAAGCTGCATCCCAAGGCAGCTGAGCATCAGCTCAATTTTATTTAAGCAGCACGTTGACATTTCCTCCAGCAGCTCCCTCCCAAACCAAACACTGTTAGGATGCTGTCACAAGGATTTACTCCCCTTGATTAATTACAGGAAAGACAACGGCAAAACAAAAGAAAAATTAAATAAATAACCCACTCCTGGGTGTATCCAAGTCCCCCGGGGCTGCCGGAGGGGCAGATCCCGGTGAGGTCTGAGCACACCCCGAGCCCAGCCCGCGCTCCCGAGCACGGCAGTCGCCGTTCGCTCCTCGGGAGCTGCTTAGCAACGATCCCTGCAGGGCTCGGGCACGGGGAGCCGCCGTCGCACCCTCGATGTCGCACCCTCGGGCCGGGGAGCACGGCCAGAGCCGCCCGAATCCCGGCTGGGATCCGGCGCTGGGCCCCCCGCGCAGCGACAGCGGCTGCGGGAGGTTTGGCGATGGCAAGCACCGGCCAGGTGAGCCCGGCGGTGGCAGCTCCTGCTCGCTGCCAGGGCAGGGTGACAGTCCCCACAAGGTGCCCCAGGGACGGTGGAGGGCCGCGGTGCCACCCCACTGGGGGGCTGGCGTCCCCAGGCTGGGGCACAGGAGCCACGCAGGGCCCGGCCCCCCACGCCAGGCCTGTGGGGAGGGGTCCCGCTGGTGGGGGGACCCCTCAGCACCGCAGCGCGACTGTCCCCGAGGGCCACGGGCAGAGAGGAGCAGGCGGCCGCCAGCTCGGGGCCTGCGCCAGCCTGGGACACCCTGGGCTCCCAGTTTGCCCAGTTCCTCTCCCCCCCACAGCCCCCTCAATACCTGCCTTCACGGAGCCAGGCGCGCCCCCCATCACCGGCACCCCAGATCCAAACCGGAGAGCTGCGCCCGAACCTCCCGGGGCTGGAGAAGGGAATCGCTGCCCCCACCACGTGAACCTTTATAAACCGGCACGGCCTCACACCCACACACACCCCCCCAGCCGCTCCCCGGCCTGAGGAAGGCGGGGGAATTCATTAGCCCGGCCTTGGGAAGCAGAGCCCCCTCCCTCCCTTCCTTCCCGGCCCCTGAGCGCTCGGCTGGGACCACCTGGAGCGGTTCATTACTACCAGCGCTAATTGGCACTGACTGCAGTGACGGCGTCACCGGGCTGCGGGCGGCAGGAGGGCACCGAGCCGGGGCCACCAGCGAGCTGGCACAGGGGTCACGGCTGCCGCCACAGCCCCGGGACCCGCGGGGGGCACGGGGAACCGGCTCGTTGTCATCTCCCACGCAAAAGTCCCTGCAAAGTCGCGCACAAAGCGAGGCTGGGGCCCCCTCACCCTCCCGCAGCGGTTTTCCGCCCCTCGCCCTTCCCAAAGCTGGGAATGTTTCACCCCGCGCAGAGCCCCGCAACGGGCTCCGGGATGTCACCCTCGCTGGCAAAGGGCGCTCCACACCAAAAATGTGCCTTTCCCCCAGCCAGCAGGAGCCAGGGCAGCGCAAAGGGAAGTCTGTGAAGGAGCAGGAAGCGGAGCTGGAGCTGGCGCCGAGCAGGGGATGGGGTTTGCGCCCAGGCTCCGAGCAGGGGTGGCCGGGCTGCGATTCGCTGGATTCCCACCCTGCGGGTGACGGCGAACAGCTCCCACCGCATCGCCCGGCCATGCCACAGCGCTGCCCGAGGCTGCTGCGGGCGAGCAGCGCCCGCCCAGCGCTCCCCTCCTGCGGGATGCCCGGCGAAGCGCCCACGGGATGCGACAGCAATTCCCGGTGCCGCGGGTGGGGCTCAGCCCCACGGCTCCGCGTCCCCCGGGCTGATCCCTCCGCACGGAAGCCCTGAGGCAGATCTGAGTCAGCCCTCCAGCAGCAGCTCGCTCAATCCCTCCCGGATGAATGATGCATCATCAAATAGAGCCCAGTGTCACAACATTAACAGTATTTATTTTCAGGCTAAGCTGCAGCCTGGGCTTTTGATACCAGTAATTAAAGCAAATGGTTCATCTGTTCTCATCTCTGCATCCCTGGAGCCAACTGCCCGTGTTTGGAAGCCCTGTGTTACCTTTTTTTTTTATTTTTTTTCTTGCAACCTCATGGGGAGAGGGGGATCAGGCTGATCCACACATGCTCCCAGGATGCCGGGACGAGCACGGCGTGGCCCGAGCCCAGAGCAGAGCCACGGCCGGGGCAGCTGCCTTCGCTCAGAGCCGTTTGAGCAGAGAAATGAAGGAGTGCTCATCACCACACAAAGACAAATTGCTGCTCCAGCTTATAACCAGAATTATTAGAAAGACACCAGCAAGAGACATAATCAGGTGCCTTTTTCTGAAAGAACGCATTCCTGGGAGCGACAGCTTCCAGCAGCCTCAGCCTTATTCCCGAGGTTGTTTTTGCCTCCGGGAGGTTCCAGGCTACTCCAGAAAGGGTTTCGGTGCCGTTTGCAGCGCTTTGGTCCATCCTGAGCAGCACCTGCCAGAGCCCACGGGCCACCCTGAGCCGGGCAGTGATGCCCTTGCAGAGCTCCAGCAGGGAGCAGAGCACCCCAAAATGTCCCAGCAGCAGGGTCAGGGCGCTCCCCACATCCCCCCGCTGCCAGGATTCTGGGAAGGGGCTCAGCCTCGGTTCCACCGCAGCTCCCACCGGGGACGGGGGAAAGAGCCACTTTTGGGGGCTTCAACCCCCGCGAATGCCCAACACACTTCAAAGTTGCCCGCACACGGCCAGGACGAGCGGCAGCACCCAGAGCCTCCCCCCAGCCGCCCCCACGGCCGCTGCCAGCCCCACGCCCCGCCGGGGACCCGCTCCAGCCGCTGCCACCGGCCACCCACGGGCCGCGGGCCGGGGGTGTCACCGCCCGCACGCTCCGGGATGCCGCAACTTTCCCCGGGCCGAGAGCGGGGAGCGGGGCCGAGGAACAGCCCCGGACGCGCATCCCGACCCCCCAGAGCCGCATCCCCATCCCTGCCCCTGCGGAGCCCGCGGCACCTCCTGAGACCCCCTCCCCCCGCTGCCGCCGTGCCGCTGCCACGCCCCGCTGCGGCGCCGGGGGACCCCTGGTCCCCCCCTTACCTGGGATGGGGTCCCGGGGTCCCGGGGCCGCTCCCCGCGCACGGCCGCGCTGGCGCTGCGCGGCT
>WAAG01009485.1:246008-256180 GCA_013390105.1 Tichodroma muraria | reverse complement strand
GGAAGGAAGGAAGGAAGGAAGGAAGGAAGGAAGGAAGGAAGGAAGGAAGGAAGGAAGGAAGGCTCCAGCCGGAACAGAAATCACCAATCCTGCACCACAGATGGAATTCCACACCATTTTTACCCCTCCACTTTCCCAAACATGCCTTTCCCTGAGCCTGCAGCATCCCAGAGGCCCAAACTCCACGCAAATCCCTTCCCAGGACCCTCTCCAGAATTCCAGGCAGCCTGAAAACAGCTTCTCTTCCTCTTTTTCCCAGATCTCTGCCCCAGGAGGGAAGTCAGGAGTGGTGCCAGCCCCTTCCCAGCCACCCAAGCTGAGCCTGTTCTTTTCCAGGGCTGTAAATCCTGACACAGAGCTTTTCTTTCCCCCCTGCTTTTTCCCATTTGGCAGCCGTTCAGGTTGTATTTGTGTTTTGGCTGCCAGCAATGCAGCATTTACAAACCTGCCCTGGATTTATCCGCTGCAGAGTCGGGCACTGAATTAACTGACACAAAAGTTTGGGATGGGTTGGAAAACGCAATTTATAACAGCCAGGATGCGCTGCCGAGCCTTTCCCACCCGCATTTGGGGAATGAGCTGAGGCAGGAGAAGCTCATTCCTGCATTCAAGCAGGAACGAGCTTCTCCTGCCTCAGCTCATTCCCCAAAGTGGATTAAACACGCATTTTCCTTTTCTTCCCACCCTCCCAGCTGAGTTTTCCCCCTGTGGCATCTCCAGCAGTGACTCCCCACTGGTCAGCCCCTCTCCTCTCCTAATTTTGGGGTTTTCCTGGGAGAACTTGTGGTCCCACAGACTTCCCTTCCCATGGGCCACTTCTGTGGGGTGCTGAGTGGATCCAGCGGTGGCACGGCAGATTCCGTGCTGGGAAAGGCTTGAAGGAGCTGGCATGTCACCGTTCCTGGTGGTATCCATGCCTGGAATTCCCCTGGAGAGGGCGGCAGGACCCCTCTGTGACATCTCCCAGGAGCTGAGGGAGCTCATCCCGTCCACTCAGCAAGTGGAACAGCGAAGGTGTGATGACAGCCAGGGCAGGTGCTGCTGGGAGGTGCCAAAGCTCTTCCCGAGGGATTTTCCCATGACAGGGACGCTCTGTTCCACTCCTCAGACTGGCAGAAGTCCAGATGGCTTTGGAGACATCCCACCTTCCCCAGGCAGCCTGGGCTGGGATGAGCCTCCCACTCCAGAAATGACTCCTGCATCCGTGGAACTGATCCCAGAGGGATCCAGCACTGAGGAAGGACTGAGGAGAACAGCTGGAACAGGGATATATATCCCTGCTCCATCCCGGCTGCCCCGGATCCTGGAGCACTTCCCTCCCTGCTGAGCCGAGCCTAAGGATTAAACTCAGTCACTCAGAGCTTCTCTCTTCCACTGATTCAGTCCTGTGCTACCAAAACTGGCTGATAAAAAGGTTTCCTTCCCAGAACTGTCAACAATTCATCCAAACAGCACCTGGTGACCCCAAACCAGAGGATTTTCCAGAGTCAGGGCTGGATCCAACGTTGCCATGTGGAGTTTGCGGCCAACATCCCCCTGCTTCAGCATTTTGGGGTTTAATTGCTCCAGGAGAGAAGCTAGCAGCACAATTAAATTTAACAGACAGAAAATCATGCTCAGAGCAAAGAGTACAGCTGGAATTTCGGGGGTGAAGCGTTCCTGAGCTCCCAAACTCCCAGGACAAGGAGGACATCAATAATGCCAGAGGAGCTGGCACCGGGCAGGAGCCTCGCAAGGAAAATTGGCACCTCTTGTTCCCTAATCAGAGCTGATGGGGACTTTAGAGCAGGATTTTGGTGCATTCACCTGCAGGACAGAGACCCAGCCAGATCCTCTCTGAGTCACAGGCACTGGCACGAGCTGAGGTGGCCAAAAATGAGGCAGAGAGGGAATTTTGGGAGGAGGGTGATGCTCAGTGACATCCTTGTCTTCCCAAGGGACCGGAGACCTCGGCTTCTTCAGCTAATCCGGTTTTTAATTCCTCTCTGAGCTTCCCTCTCTCCCCTCTAGGGTTTAACTGTTCCAGCTCCCCCTGCTCATCCCTGACCCTGCTGGTGGGAAAACGAAGGATTTGGATTTAATTCTGCCCCCGTCGCTCGGCGGGTCCCGATCTCTCACCAGCAGCCCCAAGCCAACGCCACCATTTCCTTCCCCCGGAGCGACTCCTCATTTCCCTGGGCATAATTGATATTCTGGCTCGTTAGGTTTTAATGCACAGCTTCCAGAGCTTATTTAAAATTCACTGAAGCTTCCCCACGCCAAAGGATTTAAGAAAAAAAAANGAACCTCCCCCACGCAAAAGGTTTAAAAAAAAAAAAAAAAAAAACAAAAAAAAAACACCAAAAAACCAAAGGGTTTGTGGAATTCTGCACAGCCCCGGAGCAAAGGACGGAGCGGCTCCACCTGCTCCGCAGTGCAGCGGGAGCGGGGATCGAGTAAATCAAGGGGGTGACGCAGCGAGCCCTCCCTTCCTTCGGCAGCACCGCTGCTCCTCTCCTGCCGGGCACTCGGAGAAATCCCCTCCGGCAGCGGGAAAAATTCCTGCCTCGCTTCCCGGGGCTCTCAAAGAGGGGAGCGGCAGCTCCAGGACACTGTCCTGGTGGGAGGCTGGGACATGGAGGGGACAAGGGGCCGCTGCTTGGGCAGAGCTGAGCTCGGTGTGGAGCTGCGGGAGCTGGGGTGGCTCCAGTGGGCATTGGGATGGACATTGGGATGGGCATTGGGATGGGCATTGGGATGGGCATTGGGATGGGCATTCCCCATCATCCAGACGGCGGCAGCTGTGCCTGGAGCTGTGCCTGGAGCTGAGCTCAAAGGCTGATCCCGGGAACCCCCGGCCAGGATCACTGAACCTTCAGGGCAGGGATGGGGATAGGGACGGGGGCGCAGCCACAGGGACACGCTTCCCATGTCGAAGGGATGGGAACTGGGNCCTTCCCTTCCCTTCCCTTCCCGTGTTTATTCTTCCCGATCCATCGAGGAAATAAATCCCTTCCCAGGGGATTCTCGCCAGGGATTTGGGGCAGGGGGGTGGGATCAGCAGGACTTGTCCCTGGCTCGCTGATCGATAGGGAGTGGGCACCCCGTGGAGGAAGGAGAGATCCCGTGAATTTTGCTCTCTTCTGTCCCTAATTCCCACTGAGCCCAAAAAGGCTTGCAGGACAAGCTGTGAAACACTCCAGAATCAAGGAAGGTGAGACAAGGAGCAAGAGGGGAAAGCAAATCGAGTTCTTCTGCTGCCTGATACTTCTTTTTCTTCATTTTTTCTTTTTTCCCTTCATTCTTTTATCTTCACTTTCTTCTTCTATTTTCCCTTCTCTTTCCTTTTACACCCCCGCCTTTTTCTTCCCTTTGTTCTTTTCTGTAGAATCATTAAGGTTGGAAAAGGCCTCCCTAAGATCACAGGACTCAAATTTGCTTCCCTTTCTTCTTATTATTCCCTTTCTTCTTTTTTTTCCCTTCTTTTTTTCCCTTCCTTTTTTCTTTCTTCCTTTTTCTTCTTTTCTTCTCTTTCTTCTTTTCCCCTTTTCTTCTTTTTTCTTCGCTGTCTTCTTTTTTTTTTTCCCATTTTTTCTTCCTTCTTCCCTTTCTCTTTTCCAGCCCATTTTTCCCTTTCTTACTCCAACTGCCTCCCAACAATCCAGGAACCTCTCACCCCACACAGCCAAGAACTGGAGGCTTCAAGAGACAGGATGGAAAGGGAAATTTAAAGGATGTTAAAATCCTCAAGGACAATCACGGATCGTGCATCTTCGCCCCCAAGGCTGAGGCATTTCTCCTTCCTCTTCCTTCTTTTTCCACTCCAAAAGAAAAGAAAAATAAGCAGGGAACAAAGCCGAGTGAATATTTGAGAGCAAATCCCTTCGGAGCGCGGCCTCTCAGAGGAGATGGGATTATTACTCCCGAAAATGATCCGCTAATGGCATTCCAGAGGCACCAGGAGAATCTAAAGGCATAAAAACCCTCGCCAGAGGCAGATTTTATGGGATGTGTTTGTCAGCAGCTCCCCCGCTGTGCCCACGCCCCACCCCGCGCTGGAATTGCTCAGGGAATCAGGGATAGGGATGCCGCAGCTCCCCCCAAAATCCTCCGGACACGGGGTTGGATTCCTGTGCTGTTCCCTATCCCAAAATCCTCAATCAAAATCTCGCAGCTTTCGGGAAAGTCCGAAAAAAATGTCAAGGTCCAGCCCCTGGCCCCTTCCCAGGGCTGCTCCCCACGAACGCAGCCCCTGGGACTCAAAACAGCTCGGAAAAGCAGATTTAATCCGAGGAAACCGAGAGAGAAATAAGGAATCCGAGAACCCCAGAATGATCTGGGCTGGAAAGGACCTTAAAGCTCATCCCATTCCACCCCCTGCCATGGGCAGGAGCAGCTCCCACTGCCCCAGGTTGCTCCAAGCTCTGAGTTTTATTTTAAGTTCAGCTCAGGATCCCCCAGCTCCCTCCTCTCTCCCAAGGCCAAGAGAGAAGCAGACGGGTACCCAAAGCCTCCCCACAGGGATCCCAAAGGATTCTGCCTTTGGAATTGCTTTGTTGGGTTGCACCCGGACACAACAAAGGCAGATCTGACAAAGCCTCTCCCCTCTCCGCTGTGAAAGGGCTGAGACACAAAAACGGGAGGCGCCAGCTTGGAGAAAGGAGCGAATGGAAAACAGGGAGAGCCGGGCACTGCTCAGGGACAATTAATTATTGTAAAAGCTGCAGAGACAAATTCACAAAAGCCCCGCTGCGGAGGCAGCTGTAATCAGGCTTAAAAAGGTTGATTTTAAAAAACAGAATACACAGGACAAAATAGTTGCTAATTCAACAGGGAGCAAAAGGAATGAGAGCAAGAGGTGCTTGGAAGAAATCCATGGTTCCTGTCCAGCTCTGGAGCCAACAGGTGCTGGAAATGCTGCTGATAATGCAGAGAAATTTGGGTTATTTAATAGAGGAGATAGAGACTGAGATGATGCCTTTGTGCCAAAGCCTGATGAGATATTTTGTGTTGCAAAACAAACCAAAATAAACCAATAAATGGAGATTATTAATGCCAAACTTCTCAAAAACCAGCAAGATCTGGAGCAACTGGATTGAAGAGGTTTGAAAGCACTGGCCAAGGAGTCATTTCTAGATACTATTTAAATTTTTTCCTGCTTTTTAAGGTCTTTTTAAAACCCCACTTTAAATTCCAGCGGGGTTATTTATTTCCTTGTGGATTCAAACAATCCAAGTTGTTGGGTTGACATTGAAGCCAGGCAAAACCAAGGCAAGATCTGAAACAGGACTCGCTTAGTGAAGAAGTGGGATTTAATTAGTGCCAATCAGGACACATCTGGGAAAAGCAGATTTAATTTTCCCAGCTTTCCCTGAGATCCCCAAACGAGTTTGGGGCGTTTGCTTTGACTGCGGGTGATGTTTGGATGGAGGAGCTGGAACGGCCCAAAAAACCACCAGCAAAAGCTGTCAAAGCTCCAAGCAGCTGCTTCCCAAATTCCAGGGAATGGACGCTGATGGGAACAGCATCCAGGAATTACAGCTCCTGGAATAACAAGAGCTGATAGCAAAAGCAGATTTTGGGTAACACTAAAGCTCAGGGTGAAAAATTCCTTAACACAGAGGGCTTGGGAAAGGGGAAACATCTGGGGAATCAGAGCTGGAGGTTCCTGCTGCTTGCACCCTGTCTGGATGGACACACGGGTCCAGTTTGGGATACTGATGATCCCTGCGGCTTCAATCCGGGCTCCATCCCTGGATCTGCCCGCTGGCAGTGATTTGCCAGGCTCGGTTTGTGCTCTGGCTTTTATTCCTCTCCTGGGAAATCAGCAGCGAGCTCTGCAACAGGCAGCCAAAAAAGAAAAATGAAAAAGAAAAGAAAAAAAAACAAAACACTTATTAGGGCAATGCGAGAAGGGAAGAGCTGGGAACTGGGATGGAGCCAGGCTGGGAGTGATACGGGGCAGAGATGCTGCCAATGCCACCGCCTGGGAAACAGGGATGAGTGCAAGGAGGATTCCAGAGCCAGGACTGCCCACAGGGCAGCGGGAGGAGCAGCACAGGGAGGCAAGGCAGCAGCTCCGTGGCTGCGGGCCGGCGGAGGCTCCTCCCTGCTCCGCAAACCCCTCACGTCCCGGCGGGGCGAGCGGAAAAATCCCTCCTTCCCACGGCTCCGAGCCCTCGGCATCCAGCCCGTGCTCCTGCGCCTCCGGGGGGACAGGACAGGACAGGACAGGACAGGACAGGACAGGACAGGACAGGACAGCCCGAGCCGGGCGCGGCTGCGGTGTCACCTCTGGGCACAGCAGCGCGGGGCTCGGCGGCATTCCCGGCCCCCGGAGCCGTGATGGGACAGGGAATTCATCCTGGAAGCTCAGCGGCACCTCGGGTTTGCGAGCTCCGGGAGCACAGGGATGCTCCAGCATTCCCGCGCCGATGCCATCTCTGTCCTCTCCCTCCCCCCTGCCCGGACACCGATTCCTGCTCCAGAGACCCCTCCCAAACCGGGATTGATTGCTGCCCATGAACAATTCCTCCAGTGACGCCTCGGTGCCGGCATCTCCCGCTGGCCCAGAGACACATCTCCTTCCCACCACATTGCCAAACCACAGCCAGCCTCTGGCAGAGCCCAAACGCTCCCATCACACCTCCCTGGGGAGTTCTACACTCAGGCAGGGTCTTCCGGTTCACCTCCAGGCTGTGTCCTCCCCCGCTGCCCCTCCTCCAGGAAAAAGCAGGAGAGAGGAGCACGAAGGATGGATCACATCAGGTCTGGTGCTCAGGGACACGGAGGCTCCAGAGCCAGGGTGTGACAAGGTTGGATGAAGCCTCCAGAGATGACTCAGCCCTCAGGAGGACACTCAAGGATGCACATCCAGCTGCAGTGACCCGTGGATCCAAGCTCTTCCCAAAAGCACGGATCACTGGCAGCGGCTTTGCTGGCTCCAAGGCAAAGCAGCACAGCCTGAGCTTTCCTGAGCTTCCCGAGGATTTGCTGGATAAACGTGTGGAGGGGACGCACTGCAGGGAATTCCCACCCAACAGCAGCACTCATGGAGAGGGGTCCCAGCAGGATCTCTTCTGGAGAATGCAGGGATGAGCTCTGATCCCCTTGGAGGAGGTTAATTCCTCCTGCCTGTCCAGTGGGGAGAACATTACACCAGATATCTGCAATTATCCCATAAATCCAGACCTAAGAATGGCTGCAACTAATAGGATCCCACACTGGCACTAATTACCCGTCTGTGGGAGGGGAGGAGGGAGCCTGGGACCCACTGGAGCAGCAGATCCCAGCGCCAGCTGGGAATATTACTGGAAATCCCAACATGCCAAAATAGAAGCCCCAGGAGCGACTGGGGGGCTCCAGGGGTTCTCGTGCCTCCCAGAGCCCCCAGTTGGTTCAGGGCCCTCCACAAAGCTCATTAAAACTCTAGAGATCCAAACCCTCTCCTGGCAGCACCGTGGCACGCTCCCAGCCCTTGGATGTGCTGGTCCATGGCACTGCTGCCACACAGGATTCAATCCAGGAGGGGAGCTGATCCCATCCCCATCCTCGCCCTCCCTGCCCCAGGGGCTGCACATCCCCCCAGGACCATTCCAAGGGTGCCACCTTGTGCCAGGAGGATCCCAGGGAATGTGTGGCATGCAGAGAGCACTGTGCCTTGTTCTGGGAATGTGAAAGCACAGGGACACCAAGCACAGCCGGATAAAACAACCACCCAACCCCCTTTGTGTCCCATCCCCATCCATCCCATCCCCTGGATACCAGAGCCCCCTCCCTTCACACCAACAGGTTTGAGCTGCTTCCTCCCAGCTTTTATCTCCTCCAAGAGGGATTTTTCCCTTCCCAGAGAGCAAAGGCTCACGCTGACAACCACTTTACTCCTTGAGTAACCTGTTGGTCCCTACTCCCAGCACGCGGATCGGGCTGCGGAGGCCGAGGCAGTGCAATGGACGGGGTGTCAGGAGGAATCAAATCAAGTGTCAGGAGAAAATTCCAGCGGGGAAGCCACTTCCCTGATTCATATTGCCAACCAATTATCCCCGTGACAGCCCGGACGGCAGCGTTTTATCACGGCCGGGAGCTGGGAAAGGGAATTGCGCGGATCAGCTCACCCAGAGCTCCTTTCCCAGGCCCACCGCGACGATCAGCAGCACACGCTGCACTTGCCAGCCCCCAGCGGCGCCCGGCGCGTGCCGGAGCCGATGGATCCCCGAGGAGAAGCAGCTCTGCCAGGGAAAGGCTGGAGGTTTCTGCGTTCCCCCACCGGCACGAGCCGGGCCCGGGCGGATCCTTTCACTCGGAGCAGCCGAGGCGCTTCGGGCAGCGAGACGGAAAGCCAAGGTCGATTCCGTCGGGAGCACGAAGGGGCTCGGGGTCTGCACAGGGTGGGGGACACGGCCCCGGGTGACGGCTGCCCCCGGGGTGGCACCGGCGGTGGCACCGAGGCAGCGCCAACGGGGCCCGGCGAGGCTCAGCGGGTTTTGTCCAGGCACAGGATCCACCCCTGTTGCCGCATCAGCCGCCAGCTCCGTGGGAAGCCGCGGAGCCAGGAGCGATCCCGGGAGCCCACGCAGCTTCTGGGGTGAGGTCAGCACAGGTCGCCCTCAAAACAGCCCCAGACAGAGATTTGGGGTGGAAAATGCAGCAAAGGAGCAGGGAGGGAGTCAGGGCATCAAACCCCAAGACAGGCATCGGTAGGATTTTTCATCCCTGGCACAACCACGGTGAAAAGCAAAGAAAATTTTCCAGAGGTAAAGAGCTTCTGGAGAAGGGAAGGTCGCGGGGAGACCCTCACAGCACCTTCTGGTACCTGAAAGGGGTACAAGGGAGCTGGAGAGGGAATTTCATCAGGAAGTGGAATGGCTCCAAAATGAGAAAGGGTTTAGATGGGATATTGGGAAGGAATTCTTCCCTGGGAGGGGGGGAGGCCCTGGACAGGTTTCCCAGAGAAGCTGCGGCTGCCCCTGAATCCCTGGAAGTGTCCAAGGCCAGGTTGGACAGGGCTTGGAGCAACCTGGGATGGTGGAGGGTGTCCCTGCCCATGGCAGGGGGTGGAATGGGATGAGATTCTCCTACTTATTAAACCAAACTCATCCCTGGGCCATGGACACTCTCACCAACTGCCCTTCCCAAAATAAGGTGTTTTTGGTCCCAAGGTGTGCTCAGGACACTGCTCTGAGCTGGGACAGGGAGGTTTTGGGCTCTGCCTGGGAATCTGGGCTGGCAGATGGAGCCAGGAGGACCTTCCCTCCCCTGGCCCTTGTTCCTGTCGCACGGAGCTTTTCCAAGCAAGTCGGGTAAATATTTGCATCCTGGAGAACCGAAAGGAAAACGAAGCCAGCACCAGCTGGGGCCCTGAGGAAGAGTTCCTGACTCTGTCCAGCCCTGCTCATAAAACCCAGTTCCCGGCAGGGCTGGGATCGTTTGGGAGAGGTGTTTCATTGGCGCTCGCTGCAGGAGCTTTCCAGCCCCCCGCCAAGCTGCGATGGATAACGAGGGGAGCAGCAGCTGCTCCTGCTCCGCTTCCAACAGCGGCGGAGTGCCGGGAGCAGCACCAGCTCCGGCTCCTCCCGGACACCCACCCGGCTCCCCCAGCTCCCCCAGGCAAAGGGATTTTTCCCCATTCGTTCCCTGTGCCAGACCAAGCCCGTGGAGGATCAGGCTGCCATTCCCAGCCCTGCTCCATCCCACAGGGTCAGGAGCATCCTCCTGCCTCACAGGGCAGCTTCCAGCGGGGGCCATTCCTCGAGGAGAAGCCAAAAGCTCTGGGAGCACGGGGATAAACGCTGAGTTGGGAAAGCCCCGTTCCACACCGGGACTCGCATCCCATGGCAGCTCCCTCGGCAGATTTGGCCACCATTCCCCAACCTTTCGGCCATCCGGAGGCGCTCCCATCACCACAACCCCGCAGCGGCGGCCCTGGGCGTCCTTCCCAGCCTCCCGAGCGCTCTCCCACCCCTTCCAAGGGGTCGGATGCTCAGTGGGGAAGGATCCCCTGCGGCAGGGCTGGTGATGCCACGTGACACAGCATCCAAAGGGCCTTAAAATAAACTCCCCCTCCCTGCTCACGCCTGCTGAATTCCCTGCGGGAAGCAGGCGCCGGCACGCGCGCGGCCGCACCCCCGCGTGTGCTCCCGGCGGCGGCGCGCCCCTGGTGTTCCCCCCCCCCCGAACAATGCACACCCACACAC
>WAAG01009485.1:219387-245983 GCA_013390105.1 Tichodroma muraria | reverse complement strand
AAAACAACACACACACACACACACACAAAAAAAAAAAAAAAAAAAAAAAAAAAAAAAAAAAAAAAAAAAGCGCGTTTTTAAAACCTCTCGGAATTCAGCAACAATCGCCATGGATACCAATCACCGAAATCCCTGCGTTGCCACGGCAACGCTTTCCCCCATCCTGCCTGTTTATCCTAGAGCTGACACACCATTTATCGGGAGGGATGGGGAGAGAATTTGAGAGCAACCTTCCCCAAGTGCACGGAAGCAGAAAAATCCTCCGTGAGGAAATCACTATTAATAGAGATAAAACAGCTCCAGCACGGATCAGCCCTGGCCTGAAGAGCTCTGTGCCTGTGCAGAGCTGTTAAATCCCAGGAAAACGCCGGGAAGGCAGGCAGGGGCAGACAGAGATGGAGAACACGAACTCACAGCAATTTTTGCACATTTAAAGCACAACTAATTAACACCAGGGCCTGTAAGAGCGAGGCTGGGTTGCAAAGGAATGGGATCTTGGCAATGGGATGGTTTGGAAAAGGCTGCTGGAGGCTCCCCAGGAGCCTGTGGGTGATACTTGGGGGCTGATAACAGCAGAGCCCAAAATAATCTCTTTTGTTCCAAAATTGGAGCTTCCAGAGGAGTGGATTTGTCAATCCAGCACCTGGATGTCTCACTCAGGTTCTTACGGTGTCCACTGGGGTAAAGAAAGAGGGTTTAGATGGGATATTGGGAATATCCCACCCTGTGAGGATGGTGAGAAGCCGCTGGGCTCAGGGTGCCCAGAGAAGCTGTGGCTGCCCCTGGATCCCTGGGAGTGTCCAAGGCCAGGCTGGATGGGGCTTGGAGCAACCTGGGATAGTGGAATTGTCAGGGATTGGAACAGGACGAGCTGCAAGGTCCCTTCCAAGCCAAACCAGCCTGGGATTCTCTCTGAAGTATCATCCACTCAAGGCCCTTTGATGGACTCAGCTGAATTCCAGGAGCAGTTTCCTAGACTGACATTCCTGGGGGGATCCCAGCCTGGGAAAGGGACCAAAGAGAACCGGAATTCCTGCAGCCGCTGCTGATTTGGACAATTATGAGCTGCTGTGGATCAATAAGGTTAACTTCCAGCAGATCCTCATGGCAGAATCCTTAGGGATTGATTCCAGGCAGTATTTAGTCCAATCTCTTTATTAGGGAGAGCAGCAGAGCACAGAGCTGGGAAGGCTGAGGCGAGGGCAGGACACTGGGAATGGCAGAGATCCAGCAGGGATGCTCTGAGTGCTGCCTTCCCTCAGCTCAGGAGCCTTGAGGGATGGGAATCAGGAGCCTGAAGGACGGGAGCACATCCCAAACCCACCCCACCAGCCACTCCACAGATACAAAACATCAAATGATCACAAAGATCAGTGGGATCAAGGAGTTTGGAAAAGCTACCACTCATCCGTATTTCTCTCTCCTGGTTTTTATATGGCACTTTGTATCCCTCAGATGTCATCCACAGCCAGAAATATCCATGGGACAGCCATCAAATTAAAAATTCCAGCCAGGAAAACAATCCTAAACTGCAGCTCAGATGTAACACTGTTAAAGAAAAAGACCAGAAGGAATTCATAGCACTTCCCAGCCTGATTCCCAGCACAAGAGAGCCGAGGGAGTTCCTGCCCCTCCCATTCCCAATGACACAGATAAGGAGACTGAGAAAAGTGCCAAAAATCCAAAGATTTTTCCTCCATCAGGAGCAAACCTGCACAGAGTCAGAAGAAGCAGGGAGTTGCCAAGATGAGATGTGCTAAAAATGTCACAGTCCTCCCAAAACTTGAGGCATTCCTTGGGAGAGCTGGGATTTTTCAAACCAAACGTTTTGATCTCAGAATTGTTCTGCTGCCTGGCTCCAAGGGGAAAACAGGAAGAGAGCAGCATATTAAGGATCCTTTGAAGGTATCCTTCCCAAGATTTACCAAAGGGGAAAAAATAGAGACACAGTCGAGCCTCAGGCCCCTGTTCAAGGCAAAGGAAGATTTCCAGGAGTTGAGGCACAAGAGCCTCGTGCTGAGATCCAGGGTGATCTGAGAAAAATTGAGCATGGGAAGGCTCCAAAGGCACCACCAGGGGCACGAAACAGGAATTGCCACCCTGAAAACAGAACCCGGTTTGCACCAGCTCTGCCAAGAGAGTTGGGCTGGAAAACTAATTCCTTAGGTCGTGGCAAAGATGTGGATTGAAGGACACCTTTCCTTTTCCTGCCTGGATTGGGAGAGCAGCCGCATGACTCAGAATTCCCCCAACCCAAAGCGCGCAGGAATTCAACCTGGACAAAAGTCAGGCGAAGTTTCAAGGGCTTAGGGAGATAAGAAACTTGTCCTTGAGCAATATCTGATCACCTCTGTTTGTACAAACACCGAGGACGCCGGGAGAATAAATGGATTTATACTCACCTACGTGGGAGACACAGAGAGCTGGGAGCAGCAGGAGGGGCTGGAAGTGTCACCACAAGCAGGAGGGGCTGGAAGTGTCACCACAAGCAGGAAAGGCTGGAAGTGTCACCACAAGCAAGAGTCAAAGCCAGGAGACACCAAGTGCCACCCCAGCACCATCACTTCCAATCTTCGTCAAAGTTCGCAGATGGGAACAGCCCTTCCCTCCCTCCCTCCCCAGCCCTGGCAGGGATTATAAAAACTCCCAGAGATGGAGGCAAACTGTTGGATGTGTTCATAAAAACAAATCAGTCAATCTTCCTCTGTGGGATAATCGCCTTAGAGCCAAGCTGTCGCTCCACAGAGCTCCTGGCCTCGTTCGGATCCCACTGCCAACCCCGGGGCTCTGCCTCCTTCCTGCCATTTCACTGGATTATCCCTGGGATGTGCCTTGGCCGTGAGATTAAAGCTTGTTTTACTCCAGATTCCGCCGCTGTTCAACCAGCACTGCTCAGGCTGAGCTGATTTATTCCCTGGAAAGTTCCAGTTCCGTTTTTTAACGCTCGGCCCTGAAAGCGGGATCAAGGGAGAGGCAGCACTCGGTGGGATCACCCTGGAATTCAAACCCCTTCACTTAGGCTGATTTCTGGGATCAACAACACCAAGGACATCCCTAGTGGGAATATTCCCAATGGATTTGAGAAGTAAAAACCAGAAAAAACAGTATTGATGGAGCTAAGATACGGAAAACCTCAGGGCAGGCATTCTCTGGAAACCTGACATTTTGGGAAGTGTCTGGCTCCAAGTGCAAGGGAGTCAGAAAGCCTGAGAGCTTTGGAAGTGTGGCAGAAGGAGCAGCTGGCAGAGGAGCCTGGGATAGAATCCAGCTCCTGCTCCGAGCACCGATCCCTCCTTGGAGTCCCTGCACGGGGCCAGCATTAAAGGACCTCGGGAACAGCAGAGCCCCAAAAATAAAGGAAGAGCTGGAAGATGGAAGGAAGGAGCAGCAGGAGTGGGAGCAACAGCTTCTCTCCCTCATCCCAGGAGAGCAGGCTGTGGAGAGAGAAAGAACAGGATTGTCCTTCCTTCCTTCCCAATTCAAACTGATCATACACCAAGAGCAAAAGGAGAGGCCAAGCCCCACCCAACTTTCAGCACGGAATCAGAATCTTGGAAAGGTCTGGGTTGGAAGGGATCCTAAGGACCATCCAGCTCCATCCCCTGCCACTGTCCCAGGTTGCTCCAAGCCCTGTCCAGCCTGGCCTTGGACTCTTCCAGGGATCCAGGGGCAGCCACAGCTTCTCTGAGAATTCTATCCCAGCCCCTCCCCACGCTCCCAGGGAAGAATTTCTTCCCAATATCCCATCCTTGGTGCCTGCAGCTGGAGAACACAGGGACTGACAAACCATGGTAAGAAAAAGATTTTTTATTTCCTTTTTTTTTTTCCTATTTTGAATTTCTTTTTTCCCTTTTTTTTTTTTTTTTTTTTAAATGGAATTTCTGCTGTTTACAGATATGGTTTATTCCTGATAACACAGCTTGGCAGCAATAAAAAAACCAAAAAAACAAACCCACTGCAACTGAATTAAACCCCATAAATACCAGCCCAGAAAACAATGGACAACCACCACTATTTCTATACAGGAACTATCATTTAATGTCACATTTTGACAACTGTAAATGGGCTACAGACTGTGGGCAAAAGGCAAGAGGTGAAATCGTTTTGAAACACCAGATGTAGAATAAACAGCTCATTTCTCAACATTTACATGATTCACATCAAATTGATGACATCCTAAATGTATTCCTTTTAAAGGACAGAAATTTTGCAATAAAATATTACATTTCATTTAATACTCTGGTACAATACTTCATACATTGCAGGAAAAAAAAAATGCAAGGCCTATTCCACCTAATAAGATCCTTTTTCATTAGTCTTTAGTACTGCAATAAAAAAAAAAAAAATCACAGTAATGTCATAAATAAACAGGCTTGAAATTATTCATTACCTTTCACTATTGAAAAGGGAGAAATGAACAATTAATTTGAAATAATGGAGTTATGGGTAGAAAATCAAACCCTGACAACACATCTTAGTCCCAGCCGCGAATTTCCTCAGCCCTACAACGAAAAAAGGGAACAGGTTGGACACCTTTGTTAGCTGTGTCCTGGTTAATCTTGTCTCAAACACATCTTTTAGGAGGAAAAAATGAAAGTTTGGTCAGGATTAATAGAACCAATCAGGCCTAAGAGGAGTTAGCTGAAATTAAAGTGTATTTCTCTAAAACATTCAGTAAATGAAGTCTGCAGCAAATTCACACTGGCATCAATCATTGTGCCTTGGGAGTTGGGGTAAATATCCCTCATGGGACAAAGGCTTCTCCAAGAGAACCCTGGGATCCCTTTTCCATCCCTGCTCCAGAACAAGCTCAGCCAGCACTGCTTCCAACAGAACTCCCGAAAACTGGGAATCCCTGAATGCCACATTCACTGATCTCCCCTGAAACAAAGGATGTTTCTCTTTTTTGCTTCATCTGTCAGAACCCTGAAGTTATTTGCTGGAATTAATGTAGGAAATGCTTTAAGGACCCTCCCTGTCTCTGGTGACAGATTTTAGGGCACAGGGACTCCTCTTTGGTGCCCACCAGGACCCAGCACTGGTCCAGAAAGGAGAATTTATTCCTTTAGTCACAATCTTTCAGATCCTGCTCTCCCCTCATTGACATTCCCCCACCATGTGCTGCCCAGGATTCACACACATTCTGCAGCAAGAATTCCCTGCTTCCAAGGAGAACAATTCCAAATGAAATCCTCCACAGGCAGGTTCTGAACGAGGTCAGGAGGCAACATTGTGCTGGCCATGATTGCTGCTTACACAGGCCCAGCTTTTAAGACACTTCACATGAACTGAGTGCAGAGAGTCCAGATTCCCTCAGGATCCTTCCCTCCTTTCTCCTGACTCTTTCCCCGACTTCCCAGTTTGGAGCAGAGCAGCTCCAAACCCCACTTGGGTGCGTCCCCACCTTGCTTAAACCTCTGAAGTGCAGAATCTGACTCCGCACAGAGTTTGAGGCAAATATTTAATTGCTCCATGCAAATCCCAACACTTCCAAGTGATCCCTGTTCAGCAGGAGGGAGCTGGGAACAGGGACAGGCTGGCACGGGATGGAGAACAGGAATCTCACTACCAAATCACCACGTTTCTCTCTCCTCATCATCTATTCCAGTCTAGGAAGGGCACAAGGATTCAGGGCTAGAGCGTAAGGCTGTGCCAGTCAAACACATTTATGGTGTGCTGGTGACAGGAGTTCCAAAAAAATCAAATCCCAAAGCCCCGAAAGACAAGAAGGACAAGAGGCCAAGGAACAAAATTCTGCTTAACATTAATGAAGCACCTTCATTCAGTTCAAACAAACTGCTCAAATATTGGAATTTGCAAAGCTCTCTGAGGACCAGGTGATGGAATCTCCCACTTCACCTCTCACAAAGATGCATTAATTACATTCCAGGCTGCAGCAGAATTCCACCAGGAAGGCAAATAACCCCATTCCAGAGACACGGGAAGGTCAGGCATCCTGCGTGAGGATGGGAATCACTCCTCAACACCACTGAATTCACAGAATGTCCCCAAAAACAGGGACAGGGTGCTGGGGAGACAACGGGCCCCACTCCTTGGGCCTGGTCCTGCCATCCACAGCTCCAAGGGGAGCTGCTACTCCAGGACACAGCCAGGGGAAGGAATGAAATGGAAGCTCACCAGATCTTCCTTGGGGAGTGTCTGGAAGAGGCTTTGTCTCCCTGGCAATCACAAGCGGTTCCAGGGGATTTTCCATGGCAGCGGGACAGGAAGGTCCAGGCAGCTCCCAAAGGCACTTGGGGTGGGACAGTGCCCCCGGTGTGGCCTCGCTGCTCCCCGTCCCACCAGGAATCCTGGGATCCCTCCTTCCCTAAAAATCCTCCACAGCTTCCACTTCCCCAGCACAAGGGGAAGAGGGCTCCCTGACACCAACACTGGGTTACTGGTTTCACTGGTTCTAACATCCTGCAACTTCTTAATTAATACCTGAATTCTACTGGTTCAGTCTCATTTAATTGAGCACAGAGACACCACAGAGTGTCCTCACAAACCACCCCCAGGTCACCGAGTCTCCTGAAGGACACAGGGAATTCCTATTCTGGGCAGAGAGCACGGAAAAGAAACTTTGTTTGACGTAAAAGCAACTTTGCATAAATTCCTCCGAAATAGCCCATCCAGCCACACAGCAAAATCGGAATCAAAGCCACCAATTATCACAAAAAAGCACCTTCATCTCAACTGAACTGCTCATCCCAGGAAGCTCAATCTGAGTTTGAAATGTATCAGGACTAATTTGATCATGCACTTGGTTCTATTCACGCTGGTGATCCACTGTTTTCCAACAATCCACATTGTTCCCATCAGTATTTTACATTTCATGTCACGNACAAAAACACTAACAGCCATACTGTGAAACCAAAATACTATTTAAAAAAAAAAATGGATGACAGTCCAACAGCTTGCAGGATTCGAAACTGACTCTACAAAGTAATTGTCTACCTTGTAGAAAGGATTTCCTTTTATTTGGAAAACGAGCAATTGGAAATTGGAGAGAAGAGATAAAAACAACCTTTAGATGCTCTGAAGTTTTGCCTACTGAAGGATTAAAACCGTAAATAAAAAGGTACCAAGCCCTCAGAGTTCACTGCTCACGTGAAGCTTCTTCCAACTCTTTCTTGACCTTTTTAAAAACCATTTTTGTGTCTGGGAAAGGAAAAAAAAAAAAGGAGAATTATTGAGGAAAAAGCCCAGCAGCTATTTCTTATTCAGGCTTTGTACAGAAGCGCTCAGTTTTGACACAATAATGCTTAAACTCAACCCAAAGTCTCAACCCTGGCTTAGAAACTGTGTGGGTGCTTTGGCAGTAAAAGGTGAAGTTGTGTATAGAGGTCATTAAAATAAAATTAAAATTACGTTTTGGAACTCAGGCACCCTATGGGGATAAATTCCAAGCATTTTGGGCATTCCTTGTTACATTTTCTCCCAAGCCAGGCTGGACACAGCCCCTCCTCTGGCCATACACACCTGCCTTGGCCTGGAAGGCTCTGAACATCTTCTCATCTGAAACTCTTCTGCTGTTGCATCAGCCCCACATTTTCATATACTCTAGCACTATCTTCTCTCATTCTGAAATGAAATCAGGATTTAGAGTCCCACCAATCTCATTTGAGACAAAAAAAACCCCACCCTATTATACACACCACGTAATTCGGGGACAGTTTATTTTACTTGATTTATTTTCAGAGGAAAGCCCAGGACAACAGGGCAGGTTTTGGGGTTACTCAGCCTCGTTTGAGGTCTCTGAAGATGAGACAGAACAGCTCAAAACTGAGGGCAGGACTGAACTTACTCTGGACACGTTGGGGTTGGGGTGCAGGGGGGGAGAGGGCTCTGATCCCCACTCGTCTGGTCCGATAGAGAATATTTAATGTTTGTGTACTCGTGACCTTTCCTCTTGCTCTTCTGTGAAGCAAAACACACAACAGAAAGCCAGGTTTGGGGTTAATCCCAGCAACCGACCATTGAGACAGTGCAGCAATTCCCAGAGGAGATAACCAGGGCGTTTTTAGGTTTGCCTGTGAGGAGAGAGCTCAGTTCTGCAGTGAACACACCACCGAGCACACCTAAAGCTTGGCTCCAGCTGCTGGTGAGACAAAACCTGAAAATCCCCATTTTCCCCCATCCCACCATCTCCAGCAGAACGCACCAACCCTCTGAATGTACTCAATCCTCATCTCCTTGGCAGAAAACTGCCCATTTCATTCTTGAGCAGCCAGTGGGCTTCCCATTGACCTTATTTCCAGCTTGGAGCTGGGGCCAACGGAGCGACACCGTTGTTTGCAGGAGCTCTAACAAAATAATATCTGAGCCCATTAGGTTTGATATAAAAAGCAGCCAAGCTGTTATTTGGATTCTGCACATATGCTCCAGGCTGCAGCCAATTGTGCTGGCACCCAGCTCCAGATCCTGCCAGGGAACCACGCCGGGAAAGAAACGGGACATGGATTTTTCCTTTTTCCAGGCGTTCACAATGCCTGAAAACACTGAAACCTACAACAGAGAAATTCAAGTTTTGCAGGGAATTGGGGTTTGGGGAGGGGGTTGTGGGTTTATTTGGGGTTTTTTAATGCTGCAACAAGACCTGAGGCCTGACCCAATCTCACAGCAGAGGCTGGCGGAGCCTCCGGGGAGTTCTGGCTCCTGAATTCCCATTAAGAACATTCCCAGGATTGAAGCTTTTCCAAGATGGTCTCCTGAAACTCACTCAGCCCGTTCTGGTGTTTCTGGTGATTCTTAAATCACTCTTAGCCAGCACTTAACAAAGCTGTCCTGAGCAGTTTGTGGGAACACAGCTTGGGAAAAGTCTCGTTGAGCAAACCTGGATTTGCTTCATTGAACAAAGTCTGGGAGAGAAAGATGGATTGACAGACACATGGAATGCAGAATTTGTGGAATGGACCTCAAGGACATTTTGTAGGAACCAGCTGATAAAGAGGAACTAACTCAGCATGTGTTGGGAAGTCCCTAGCAGGGAAAATGATATTAAAAAGAGTAAAGATATGGATTAATTAGCATAGAAAGCAAAAGGTACAAATCCCAACTGCTCTGAGGTCAGGGCAGGGAGCAGCAGAGACAGGGAGAAAACATCAGCTCTTTATCACAAAACCAGGAAACTGCTGTAAAACCCCCCAGAACTGGAGTGCAAGGAATTCCCTGAACAGGAAGGGAATGTCTTGTGGCTGTCACCACTTATTCCCAAACTTTTCTGATCCCACCACACTCCTGGAAGTGTTTTTTTGTTGGATCACCATACTCACCCTTTCACTTTCCACTCTAATAGATGGATTCCCTACCAATAAACTCCCAAAACTGGAATTGGAGTGATCAGCATTTGATTTTCCCCTTTCAGGAATGCAGGGAACAAGCTTTGAAATCTTTTTGAAACACAAAGATCACGAGGTTCTGCTTTCATTAACAGACCCTTATCTTTGATCCTTCCTCCACAGGAAATCTGATAACAGCAAGGAAATTTGAGATCTGGGGGCAAGGCTGGGGACAGGGACAGTAGGAAAGGATTCCACTTAAATTAAGGTGAGGATTCCACCTAATATTATAAAGAGAAAATTCCACTTAGTAATTCAAGGACAGGATTCCACTCAGTAACGTAAGGAGAGGATTCCACCTCATAATTTAACTCCACTTGACAATTTAGGGAGAGGATTCCACACGACAATTTAGGGAGAGGACTCCACACAATGTTTTAAGGAGAGGATTCCACCTAATAATTTAATTAATTCTTAAGCATAATGACCTGAAATAGAGGAGACAGTTCACACCTCCAGACCCGGCCTTCGCACATCACAATTCCCCCCAAAATCCCCAGCAATGCTGCTCCCTGCTGGAATCCTGCCACGTTCCTGTTGCATATTAGGGATGGACCCACCTGCTCCTCCTCGATCCTGCGCTGGAGGGTCTCGATGTAGTGCTGCACTGCCATGTAAATGAACCTGTACTGGGCCTCTGTCTGCACCATCCCTGAGCGCTGGGACCTCACCATCTGGATGGTCTTGGGGACATCGATGTCACAGTCCACCCCTGGGGACATCCAAGGCATTGGGAAGAGCAGGAAAATAACCACGGTGAGGGTGGAGCTCACCTGAATCCTCCAGCAGGCATTGCTGGGGTGGAAATGAGCACCCAGGGAAATCAAAGGGAAAAGGCAGGCACCTTTCTCTCGGATGATGTCAATGAGGATGTCAATGACAATGAAAGTTCCTGTTCGCCCAATCCCAGCACTGGAAGAAAGGGGGAAAAAAAGAGGGAATTTAATTGTTTTTGCTCTTTCTGAACGCACACCAAAACCCCAGCCAAAGGAAGAGGCTGGCATTAGGAGACAGGAGGTTTGCAAATTATAGCCAGGGGTTTCCAAACTACAGCCAGGGGATTCCAAATTACAGCCAGAGTCAAACCAAAGACCTCAAGGAAGGGACAGAAATCAGCACTTCTGTCCCTCAGTGTTTATAAACACTCCAGAATCAGAAAAAAACCCCTAAGGTCAGATCTAACAGTTCCTTCCCTAAAAAGCATCTCATTTACAAGCTGAGAACACCCAAAAAGGACAGAGCCCTCATAGGAGGGATGAGATGCCAGAATTCCCATGATCCTGCACTTGAAATGCTCCAGCCAGGACTGGTTCCATTTTCCCATCTAACAGCAGAAATTTTCATTTATACAAAAGTTCACGCTCTGAAATCCCTTCCCAAGGGGACCCTGTGCCACCCACCCAAAATGGGACACTGTACAGACAGAAAACAGGGAATTCTGAGCAATTCCCAGGGAAAGCTGTCCTTTTTAAAGGTCTCAGCTCCCCGAGCCAAAAGGAAGAGTGTCAGGAGCTCAGCCCATCCCCTCACCTGCAGTGGACCACGACAGGTCCTGCATCAGGAATGCTCTCCTGCTTGTGGTGCACTTCCTCCAGGAAATCCAGGACGCCGCCGGGATCGCTGGGGACGCCGTGGTCGGGCCAGGTGCGGAAGTGGTACTGCCACACCGTCCTCTCCGTGTTCCCCTGAGAGCAACATGGAAACAAAGCCCTGCAGGTCAAAATCCAGCTCCTTAGGGGGCACGCCTGCGTCCCATGGGGAGGGGGCAGAGCCCAAACCCAACCTGAGCACAGCACCCGCAGCTCCACAGCTCCCAGAGGAGGGAAACAAAGCCAGGGCCCTTCCTGGCACATCAGTCACTAAATCCCCTGATTTGCTTCTCTCCTTGATCCAAACTGTTCCTTAACAGGAAGTGCCATTTCCGTACTGTTTTCTCACTTTTTTTCCCTTAAGTGAATTCTCCACACCCTGGACCCACACACAACCTTTCCTTCCAATGCAAGCACTTCCATGAGGGAGCAAATGCCTGGCTGGATTGAAGCGTCCTCAGTTAAAAGCATTATCCCTCCTCCCAGATTCCCTGCAAGCTCTGCAGCAGTTCCTCTCCTGCCAAAAGCTGCTTAGGTAGGAGAATCTTCAATTATCCCAAGGGCAAAGAGAAAGATGGATGGAACTAAACACGGAGCTTCAAAGAAAGACAGGGCCCCATTTATTCATCTCCGAGTGCTTTTATTGATTCCAGAGAAATGGGCTAATCCTGCCATTTTTCCTTTGGTGATCCACAAGCTGAGCTAAAAGGACAGAGTTCCTCTTGTACTCACCTGGCCAACTTTGGAGAGTTTCAGCTCTCTCAGGGTGTAATCGTGTGCTGCACTCTCCTTCACATTCCGGACACGCATCACTCCGTACTCCTTCAGGGAATATTCATCCGGCCAGTACTTGACACACTTACTCTGCAAGATTACAAAATAGAAAACAACAACAAAAAAAACAACAACAAAAAAAAAAGGAATAATCAGGCAGGAAAAAAAGGCTGCTTAGCAAACTGGTTAACACACCCCTGAAGCTTTCATTTCAGAGTCCCCAGAGGACAATCAGCTGACGAGGTAAAAGAACATTTTAATGGGAAGTTTCTCCCCTCCATAACAACCACTGGATAATTTCAGACAGGCACAGGCCACCTCCCTTCTTAGCGCCTTTTGGGATATTTTGTGCCTGGATATTTTCAAAACCTGGAGATTAAAATCCTGCTTTTTGTACCCCCAGCCACGGGTCTCAAAATACAGAATTGAGACCAACAGAACAGGCTGTTCCACAGCCCAAATCCTACAGGCTGCAAAAGAAATAAAGGTCAAAGGTATAAATCATTTCCAGTGGGAATAAAACTTGGAAGCTTGCTTTTCCATGGCCTGCAGCAGGAAGGGCTGACACAGCTCTGGTGCCATCACCAAAGAGGGCTCAGGCTCCTGCAAAGGGAGCAGTTCATGGGTCTGTAGCTCCTGAAATGCAGAGTTCTTGGTGTGCTGCTTCTCCATCAAGATTACTTTAGCCCAGGGATAAATTCCATCCACTGTGGAATGGATTCACCCATCAGCACTTGGATTTGGCTCCTGTGACAAGTTCTGGGAACGCAGCATCACAGCAGAAATTACTGTAGGAGCAGCTTCTAGCAAGAGCAAACACAGACCAAACACCAGGTCCTACAGAGCAATAGGGTCTATTTGCAGTTATTCTGAATATTCAGGAAAAAACACGGCACAGGGAAGCTCCTTCTGCCAGCCCAAGGCAGAGCAAGATGGCTGAACACATGCCCACGTAGGCAACAAGATGTTTTTCTGCTATTTTTGCCCTTCTTTCCTGTCACAAGGGGAGAAACTGAAGCAAATACACTGAAACTGAAGCAAATACACTGATTTTGGGGGGTGCCAGCAGAAATAACTTGCAGTTTTCAATGCAGAGCTCTGAGCAGTTGGTAGAGCAAGTCTGAACAGCAGCATGATGTTAAAATAAGCTCTACTCTGCTGGAAGGGTTGCTGAACTCCCTCCAAAACCCCAAAACTCTTTTAATTCCTAAGGATTTGCTGCTTCTGCACTTTAAAGCACACCCAGGACTCGATGCAGGGCTGGGATGTTCCACAGTTCCTCCCTTCCCCAGGCTATGAGCTCTTGGAGGCAGCTCTGCTGCCAAGGGCTCTCTCCTTCCTGCAAACAGCTTGGCCTGAGATAAAAAAGCTTTGATTTGGTATCAGGACTGGTATTTGCAATTCTTTAAGAAGTGAAATAGGCATCACCAAACAATCAAGGGTAAAGAGAGAATAAGCAATGCAGCACTGACGAGTTAAAGTGTTTTCTCCAGCAAAAGGGCTGAGCAAACTTTGGGAAGAATAATGGAGAAACTGCAGAGGAGCTGAGGCCATTCAGGAGGTTCTCAAAAAAAATAACAAATAACTTGAAGGAAGAAAGGTGTATTCAAGTCAACTCTGCCAAAACAACTCCATAACTTATTTCACCTCTTCCAAAACAAAGATTATCACTGTGAAGGGGGAGCTTCTCCCTCCTTCAGTGAATTCTCAGGAAGGAAACACAAATCCTGTCCCTTTATCAGGGTGATGAAGTGGCAGAACTTCACAAAGACTAAAAAAGGATCCACAAGGCAAAGTCAAAGACTGAAAAAAAAAAAAATACACAAGACAAAGTCCAGTGGCTCCAACAAACAGCACCAGTGGCAGCTTTGACACCTCAGTTAGGGAGAGAATCCTGTAAAATCTTCTGTTATCTGTCTTCAGTCCACACACAAAGCTCATGGGGGTGAGGAACCCCTGCAATCATCAGTCACACACAGAAAAACTTCAGTTTTTGATCTTTTTCCACAAGTCATACTCCCTTAAAAAGACAACAGCTTTCCCTTCAGAAACAGATCATGGGAATATGGAAAAACGTAAAAAGGTGGACAAACAGTGTGTGTAAGAAGCAGAGAAACTTAAAAAGGAGAGAGAACAGAAAGTGTTTATCAAACAGAGAAAGGATCAGAGGCAACAAATCCCAAAGATAAATCCACACAATCCCCAGGAAGCTGTGTGAGGCTGTTGCCAGGATATCAGTGTTCAACTGCTCCTATTCTTTCCTATTCTGCCTTGTGTGACTAGAAACCAAAAACAAACTAAAATATCCCCAGGTTTGTCAGAGGCCAGGGAGCAAGACAAGATCCCCGTACTCCAAAGGCAAATGGAGATTTTTGGGATACACCATTGCAGGGAAAATTCCTCTTTGAGAGCATTAAATCTTGCCAGAGCAGTTCCCACATAAGAAGGAACATCTCTACGTTCAGTCTTGTAATAATAAAATCCCATAATTCTGCTTTTTTTAGGGAGGCCCATGCAGGCTTAATGAGCTAAAATAAATGGCAAGACTTTTGCTCCAGGAGCAGGGAATTTTTCCCTTCAAGCACCCAGAATTCCTGCTTGGCCGCATCTCCCACACCAGTGCCTCCCTCCCCAAGTGTGAAATACAGAGATTCACATCCAGCAGCTAAAATTTCGGCAGGCAAACCTTAAGAAAGGAAGGCCTGATGTGACAGGAATCTATCCCCAATTCCCACAGGCACCAATAAAAAAGGACACTCAGCACCTTTCAGAGCTCCAAGGTGCCACACCGGGTTCCAGCCATAAATCAATTTATCCCAGTGAGTTCAGTTCCTACTTGTACTCAAACGTCAGGACCTTTCCCAAGGCCAGCTGGAGTCTGCTTTTACCTTTCCTCTTTCCACTTCTTTCGTGGTCATGACAATAACTCGGGAATTCTCCTGGAACACCATCCTCCAGAAATCATTCACCGTGTTCTGCAGGCAGCCTTGGGTAGCAATGTAACTTTTTTTTGGCTTTGAGTTGTTGCACTTGGTTTCAAACTCAGGCTAGAGGGGGGAAAAAAACAGCAACTTAACAAATGGTGACAAGATTCCCTTGGATTTAGGGAAGAGGAAGTGGGAATACACTCACCATAATAATATTAGCATTGATATAGTCTGAAACAGGTTCATTGGGATCACCATCGTGGAGAACAACTCTGGTGTGATCAACTGCAAAAATACACATGGATGTCAAGCACTGGCATTCTACAGTTGTGAACACATAGCAGCTATTAATTAATTATCAAACTTAGTAAATTAGCGATCAGAATATTCCAAATTGCCTCTTTTGCTTCCTTTAAACAAGTGGCTGTGAGCAGCTGGACCAAAACATGTCCATGCCCTGGGAATTCAGGAACACAGGGACACTCAAACACTAAGTCAAGGCAAAGCCTTGGGATTTGCATGTTGCAGTTCTGTCCCCCAAATTAATCCTCTTAAATTTGAACATTCCAGCCTGTTGAGTAACAGCTGAGGGATATGAGGCTTTTAAATGAAAGCTGAGATAAAAAACAATATTACAAATATCTACAAAGTGCAAATGTGTGAACCCAAATTGGAAATCACGGGATAATCCTGGTAAGAGGGGAAATCATCATTAAAGCCTTAAAGGTACTTAATTAACCCTGTGTTAATGAGGAAAATAAACCAGAGTAACAATAAATGGCAATGAAGGGTGGATACTTACAGGGTAAAATGTTTTTGTATCTATTTTTGTTCTTGTTTTCCTGGCGCTGCCCTTCCTTACGGCTGTAGAGGAGTTTGCACTCCTGCTGCTGCAAGGTCTGAGGGAAAGCACAGACAGAGGGGCTCAAAAAAAGCAGGATGGACTGGTCCATCCTCCCAGCAATCCCTTCTCCCAGAGAAAAGGGAGGAGAGGGGCATTAGGTGACCACAAATGGGTTATCCATAAATTATCCGGGAGAAGGAACAACCCGGAGTGGGGGTTTCTGGAACACAAAGTCCCAGGGACAGCAGCAGCCCAATACTTTCACAGCCATGCTGTTCCATGGCAAATCTCCCCACACCCAAACGTCCCTTCTCCCAAAGCTCCCTGGAGCTGGAGGCACCGGGATCCCAATGCTTTGCTCCAAGTTTTTATCCCCAAAGCAGTTCTGGCCCCACTAAAAGGAACACTCAGGCTTTGGAAGCTGCTCCCCTCGTCATTCCCACCCTCCAGACTCTTGCTTTTATTTAACTGTCACATTTGCTCACTCCTGTCTCAGTCTGATACTCCCTCACTTTGGATAATTAGGCTCGCCCTAAAGCCAGGGAAAGCAAAAGAAACGTAAGAGATGCAAAGTTTCAACCTTGTGACGAAGAACAGGAAACAGCCCCCCAAAGCACTGCCTGTGGAATTCCAGGCGAAAGGACTGAGAGCTAAACTTTCCCAGCAAGTTAAAGAACTGAAGCAATTAAGTGTGTGGAAACCACATCTTCCTTCCTAGCGTTAATTATTATTGGTTGGAGCATCCCTGAGGGGAGATCCACGAGCAGCAGCGTCTCCCAACAAGACCATTCAGAGCTGGAACGACACAACCATAAATCTGGAATATCCTCCTTGGCTTGACTTCATACAGCATCCCAGCACTAAGCTCAGAAACAACCATTTTTCAGAAGGAAAAACATTACAGGGACTGTCAGCATTCCTGTCTGGTGGTTCCTGGGACAAGAGGCTCGTTCCTGCCTGGAGACAAGTAATTTAAATTCACCATCTGGGCTGGCAGCTCCTGAACAGCACAGACAGGGATCTGTGGACAACCTGGAGTGTGTTCCCTGCTCCTGCCACCATGGGGTACAGCTGGAGCTTCCCTGAGGGGAGTGGAAAATCAGGGCACTAAAACTGCTAGGAGAGGGCTTCATTCCCAAAAAAATAAGGGTTAGTGCTGGTCTCACTGAGAGCAGCAGAGGAGAAAAAGAAGTGCAATGTCTCACAGGTAAAATCCTTCATTTATTTGCTTTTCCTGCTAGACTTTTCCTTCTGTAAGGAAAACACTTTGCTTCTAAGGCCACACTGAGGAATCCATCCAAGAAAAATTTCTTCAACGTGTACCAGAGAGGTCAGGAAAGAACTGTGAATTAATAGCTCAGTTATATTTTGCCAAATCAACGATCCCTTCCCACACACACAACCTCTGCTGACTTCCTTCCCTCTCCAGATGGAATTCTGGCCATTCTGACCATTCAGCAGCCCTGGATCAAGGACTGTCCCCTCTCTCTGGAAAGAGAAAGGAGGAAGCTTAATCCCCATTTATCATTTCACAGTGCCATCAGCTCACCACCTGATATTCCCCTCACACACCTATGTGCTAATTCCTTCACTTTTCATGGATTAATTTTCCTTCTCCTGGCAATAATCAGAGCACACTGGCCAGTACATTTAGCTAATGGGTATTTGTGATCAAAGAGGGTTTCTCCAAGGATGGTCACTTTGCAAATCCATCACTATTCAGGAAGTTTCTCAAACCAGCCTCTCTGGAGCTCCCTACTTCCCGGTTTCCTGTTGCCATCTGCTGGTGGAATTCCAGACTCCACTGGCGGTTAAGTGTGTGTGAGGTATAAACCAGTCCATTATATCCAGCCTGGAATGTTCCAGGAGAGGCTGGAGGGGGCTTGGAGGAACCTGGGATAGTGGAAGGTGCCCTGCCCATGGCAGGGGGTGGGGTGGGACGGGATTTAAGGTTCTTCACAACCCAAATGATTCCACTACTCCAGGTTGCTCCAAGCCCCAGCCAATCTGGCCTTGAATACTTCCAGGAATGGGGCGCCCACAGCTTCTCTGGGAAGAGTATCTTTCAAATTCTGGAAGGATTTCTTCCCTATACCCCATCTAAATCTCTTCCAGTTTGAAGCCATTCTCCCTGTCCTGTCCCTACACATCTTTCTGGAAGAAAATTGGAATTTTGCCTGCAGAGAGAAATGAAACACCAAAACAAACCAAAAATAAATCTCCAGAAGTCCAAGGAATGCATATAATCCACGTTGCTCCATCCCAGAGCTTTCTACCACTTCACAATGGCTTTAAGATCCCCAGAAACGAGTCTCAAAAAGCCACAAGGGCAAAGGCAATGGATGGACTGTGAAATGAAGTTCCCCTAAAGAAATGGTTCCCAACTTCCCAAAGAGCAGAAGGAATTTGAAGGATTGTCCTGGTGGGACAAACACAGGAGGACATGAGGCTTCTCCCTGGTGGGGAGGATAACCAGAAGGGATTGTGCCAGGAACTGGGTAAAAAGCACTCTGAGAATCAGGAAAAAAAGGCAAATATTTCAAGCCACAGGAGTGGAGGTGGCAAAGCCCTGGAGATGGGAGCAAAACCAGGGGTCTGAAGTGACGGAGAGGAGGAAAGGCCGGGAAGGCAGAACCCAGCGTGATTTTAGCAGCGTGAGACAGAACACTGGAGGAAACACCGGAGAGGAAACATCACTTGGAATGTCAGGAATTACCTCAAACTCTTCCCAGAAGCCCTGCTTGACTTTATCCGTGGTCTCTGCCAGCTTGCTGAGCTCCCTCACTCGGCTCTCGATCTCGGCAGCGTTAATCCGGGTGGTGTTCAGGGGCTGAGAGACACAGACCCCAAACAGCACAGGGTTAGCAAATAACACCCATGGGAGCACAATTCAAGCACAAATCCCCTAGGATAAGGATATTTTAAAGGGAATTTTAGGATCCAGGCATCTTTTTGGATGCCAAAATTTTGGAATTCAAAGGGCAGTGAGGAAGGGGACGGTGAACAGTTGCTTTTGAAGTCTCACAGATTTTATCCAACGCATTAAATTTTCTCATTTCTGGACCTGCCCTGCAATTCCTACAGACCAGGATGACACCAGGAAATTCTGCAAATCAGAGCCAACACTCTACCCCTTCACAAGCCTAACGAAAACTAAATTCCCATTTAAATGACTTTGTCATCCATTTCATGAAGTTTAACTCCTCATCTTCTGCCTCAGAAAAGTAAGAGTCTTGCAGAACGTATGGAAAAACTGCATTTAACAACATATCCTGGAGGTGGCAAAGCTCAGGGGTGGCCTGTCCTCACCTGTTTGAGCTGCAACACGGTGCCCAAAGTCTCCACCATGGGGTTCTTCTTGTAATGCTCCACCAGATCTGTCAGAGAGTCAAACTTCTCCCCTCCACCAACGTCGTATTTGAGATCCTGGAAACCAAATGCTCCTCAAAATAAATGCACTTCCCACCACCACAGCCACGGCACCTCTAGGCTGTGCCTTGTATCAGAAATAACCTCCAAAATTATGTGTAGAAGACTCTACTGAAATCCTTTTGCTAAAGGATAGAATTTTAATAAACAGAAACACAGGAACGCTGCATCCCCTTTTTGCCATCTCCTTGAAAATCAGTTTATCTGCTCCTTTTAGAGAGCTGATTCACTCTGAACCGGGGTTCAGGCAGCTCTGGAGCTACAGGATGAGAATCCAGGAATTAGGGATTTGAATTGATTTCCAAAACTAAGTGTATAATTGGGTCCTGAAAGGCTGGTACTGCCTGGCATCATCCTGATTTTAAGGAAGCAATGCCAAGTTATTTTCCTCAAAAGGCATAAATGCTAGCTGCAAATCAGAGAAGTTTTCTTGAAAAAAATAAACATATCCTGGTAATTCAGCATTTACAGTCCTGGTGGGTCATTTCTACCTCCAAACTACTTCTGTTACTGCATTTTAGGTGTTTTTATACAATTTAGTCATTGCACTGTCTTTGGGCACAACAGAAGTAAAAGAGAATAACAAAAATCCATGTTGTTTGTTTTTTTTCAAAAAAAATCTATGATTATTTTTTAAACAGCAACCCATGGAGATAGATTAAATACCAAAACTGTAATTTAATAATATTTCAATGAAGAACTACCTTATACTAAATAGAAGGTTTAGATTTCAGGGCACTCCTTGGAGAGAACACTCATTTTCACAGACTGTTGATCATCTGTCAGGTGTAACTGCTTGAACTGACAGGAGAGAGACATCTGTGGATGGATCTCCATTTATCCAATCACTCCTATTTTGACAGAATCCATCCAGGAGTCTACAAAGGCTCCCTGAGCACAGCAAAGTGTGATTTGAGCCAGAAGGCCCTGACAGGAGCCAGTCAGCCAAGCAGTCCCCAGAAAACTTGGGAATTTTGATGCCATCAAAGGAGTCATTGTGATCAAAGGGACGACCCGCAGCAACCCCAGGGAAAAGGGGAATGTACCCAGAGCTCCTGGGCCCATGGATTCCCTGCTTTTCCTACCTGGCAGTGGATCATGACGTGTGTCACTTTGGATTTGCCATCGTTGCTCTCTCCTTTGTCATCCCCCGTCCTCACGGAAAGGACAAAGTCCCCAGGGTGGCTCTGGCTCTCCCGCACCAGGAAACTCCCATGTTTTCCTTTCTCTGTCAAGAGTTTCTCAGCTTCTCTCCCAGAGAGATGCCCGTGAAACCACCTGGAAATAAAGTGACAGAGAGGGAGGCACCCTGCTTAGCATTCCAGCTGAATCCACTTCTTCCAGGTATTTATTATGAAACTGAAGCTTTCTGTTCACTCAGCAGTGGCCAGGTCTAGGCAGAACCCCAGGTGGTAAAAATAATAAATAAAATAAGCCTTGGAAATGTCCAGGTGCACACCAGTGAGGATAGAAATACTTCAAAGCACTTCCATGGAGCTTCCTACAAGCTTCCAGTTTAGCTTTGATTTGGATCCTTCACAACAGTCCCAATGGATTCCAACAAACACCAGGTCAAACTCCAACCTTCCCCTCAATCAAGGCACTCATTTCCTTCATGAAACGTTCCTGATAAACTGGTGAAAACTTCATACTTTTGAGACCTCCCCCTTCTATCCCATTAGGAACAGGAGAGGGCAATCCCAGCAATCTCAATTCTTCAGGAAACAGGGCCAAAAAAGCATCGATCCTCCCCACCTCTGTTAAGGCATTCTGAGGAGTGAGAGAACTTGTTTGAATATTTTTCCTCGTTTTTTTCCCACTTCTGGGAATAAACAGGTATCTGCTGGTTTAGTTCTGACCCCTGACATTTCCTCAAATCCACGCTCCTCAAAACAGGAGTTTGAGGATTTGAACTGCCTTAAATTTCTACCCACTGCTAGGAAAAGCACAAAAAGTTATGCCCAGAAATACCCCTGGGAATTCCTTGCAGCAACAACAGCATCAGGAGAACTTCTCCAATTAAACATTCTCCCAGTAAAAATAAAGGGAATTATGCCCTCTTTTTCAGTCCTGTCCCACCCAAGGAAGAATGCTGAAGGGAACAGGTTCTGAGGCTTGGATTGCTTCACCTTTAACCACATTTATTCATCTATTTTGCAAGGAACCTCCCTGAAACGAATCCAGGATTGTGGCCACACTTTTCCCAGATGGAGGCTGAGTGTCAAGGAGGGATTAACACAGCATTTATTAAGAAGCACAAGGACACTGAGGTTCCACCACTCCTCTGACCTTTCTGACGTGGGATCAGCACAGTTGAGGGGATATTTCAGCTCGATGACATCTCCATTCTTTTCCTTGAGCTGCCCATGGTGTTCCATGTAATACTGGACCAGCTCAGCCAGCGTGGCAAACTTCTCTCCCCCGTAGAGGTCATAGTAGTCACCTGTGTTCTGGATCTTGATGTGGGTGACAGCTCCAGTTCGCCTAAGAGTTGAAAGAGAGCACAAAAAACCCCTTCCCAAGTCAGCTGATCAATCAATCACTTTTATATTTGGTGGTGCCTGAGGTGGAGAAATCCATGCTCGCAATTCCAGCACGGAACTACTGCAGAAGAGCTGAGCTACTGCCCCTCTGCTTCAGTTTCTCTGCCCACCAGAAAAGAGTTCTGTGCTGGAGGGAATCCTTGAAGGCAGCATAGACTCAGGAGCCCCACCAGAAACGCACACGAAATTCCACACACAAGCACAGGGGTGGAGGGTGAGAGGAGTTCAGTATTCTGGAGAGACCCAGCAGAGCTGGTTTGCTCCTTTCTCCAGAATTCCCACCAGCTCCCGAGGTCTCTCCCTCAGGAAGCACTTGCCTTTGCCTGCTGCCACGGTCTCTGATATTAAGGAAGAGCAGCTCCCAGCAGGAATCCCCTCCTGTGCCACAAGGCCCGTTATCTCACAAGTATCCAAGCAGCACAATTCTTATCACCAATCCCACTTTTCCCTTTTCCTTTATCTACTTCCTCTTGCTGTCTTTTCCCCATCCCTACCACGCAGTGTCAGAGGACAACTGTCACAGAGGGCCTATTTTGGAAGCTGAAAAAGCCACAGTTGCCCTTAAAAACTTGCTGACTTTTCCTGTGCGAGGAGAGTCTGGGCTTCCTGCTGGATCACTAATTCCCAACACCTCTGCTTCTTCCAGCTGGTTATCAAATGGATTTGTAAAGGGCTAAAAGCAATGTTATTATCAACCTATTTCTGCTTCCCCTCAACATTTTTGTCCTGCTGTAAAATCAGAATTCACTCCCCTCCAACCTGGAGCCGGGTAAAAGTATTTGAGAAGCTCTTCAGGGAAAATGGGAGAAAAAGAAGAGGGAAAAGTGAACGACATTAAGAAGTAATCCGAGGATTCTTTCATCTCTTCCAAGGAGTTCATCCACAGCTCCTTCCTCACAGGACAGCAGCAAATTAAGATCATTACCAACCTGGGGCAAGACTGGAAAGATCCAAACTCACCTAACAGAGAGCGTGAAGTCTCCTGGGTTACTTTTGCTGGGCCGTGCCAGGAAGCTGCCATCGACTCCTCTTGTCAACAGCAGGTTTTCTGCCTCCACCCCAGTGATATTTGGATGAAACCATCTACAAGAGGTTAAAAATAAAGAATGTTAATAAATAAACAGCAGGTCTTCAGAGTTAACTCACACAGAGCAATCCGACGGTTTGCAAAACGACTTTTGCACCTAAATCACTGAAACTTCTGTTCATTATTAGTTTCACATTGCAACTTTATGCACTGCCAATTTTTTTGTAAGCTCAAGAATTACACTTATCCCCACTCTGACTGCCTGGATCAAAATGATATCAAAGGTACACAACATAAACACAGACAGAAGTGGCATTTCCTTACTCCAGCAAAACACAGCACACAAAGAAACTGAAAGACAAAACAGGAAAAATACCTAAAAATAAAACAAAACATCCAAAGTGACACTTGACAACATTTTGAAGGGTAAAAACTGAACAAAACCTCATGGTTGAGGGCACAGCTGAGGGGGCCAGGAAGGAACTCCCCGTGTGGACACCCCACTGCTCTTCCTCCCAGGAATGTGGAGACGGGGTCGGATCTGTCCCGCTTAAATACAACCACAGAGGAATCTCCTATTGATCCTCACCACCCACAAACTGCCCTCAATGACTATCCCAGAGCCCAGGCAGAGCTGGGGCTGGGCTGTGGCCAACAGCTCCGTGTCCCCACCTCTGGCATTGACTTTGGAGACTTATTTGGAGCCACTCGGTGTCACCACTGCCTCTGCTCTTATCTGGAATTTACCCATTTTTATTGCAGCCCTGAAGGAGTTCTGCATGAAAGGACTCGGTGAGGATTTTAGAAGGCAAATTCTAGAAACAAATCATCAGAGCAGGGATGCGAGCATCCCAAACTCAGCTCTGTCACCTTTGCACTTGGCAATTGAAAATCACCTTTAATTTTCAGAGTTAAACCCTCATTCTTGTGTGCTGAAAGAACTCAGCCTGCTCCTCTTTGTTCACCTCTGGGTTTTTCCAAAGTACAGCAAAATATATCCAAAAAACTCCAGTCAGGCTCATCACAGAGAGAGGAGTGTTATATCCAGAAAAATTGAACAGCATTCCTGATCCTTCCTGATCCAGTCAGCATTTCAGGCTCAATTGCTAAATCAGCAAAATATGAGAGCACAGGTCTAAATTTAGGGTTATTATTTCAATTGTTGCAGCAATTCCTTCTCTACTGAAAAGTTGCCAATATTCCCACCAAAGCCTTCTCCAGACCGTTCTCTTCAGAAATGTTCTGGAGTTTTAGGATTCTAGAGAATCCAAATCTCTAGTAAGTCATTCAAATGGGAATTAGGATTCATTTCAGAAGTAAATTGTGTGAATCTTCTTGTGAATCTTCTTTCCCCTAGTTAATAATATTCTACTTGCACCATTAAAATCTAGTGAATTATCCCCATCTTTCACTGAAGAACAACACAGAAAACATCAAATTTATGCACAGAACATGGAAAAAACATTCAAAAATACTTCCAAATTACCACAGCAAATGAGAATGAACTAATTAATAATGTTAGGTTTATCTAATGATTATCCAAAGGTCAAGGAAAGTTCTCACAGAAATACACAAGCATCAGTACCTGGGATGAACTGAACATTAAATAATACATTTCAGCACACAACAGGTTGCCTGGAGAAGGTGATCATATATTTACCACATTTCTACTGCCAAAATTTTACTTCCATTAGGAAGAAAACAACAACAACAAAAAAGTAATAATTTGAACAGTTCACAAGCTTTTAAAATATGCACAGCACTCAAGGGACTTGGTAAGTTTTGGAGTTTATAGCAAAAAATGTCTAAACAGACAGAGGAGAAATTATTTGGATTGGTTCTCCAGATTTATTATACTGACATTCCATAAACTCTAACCAATGGACTATCTTCTGTATCCCACCCTGAACCTTCAGGAAGCAGCTGTACATGAGTTGTTACAGTAAAGGAAAAATCATAATTTATATGTACAGAGGCGACTACAAATAACCTGTTATTTAACCAGCATTTAAAGGAGAGGTTAAACACACACTAAGTGGTTCAAACCCCAAAATCCCTCTCCCACATCCACACAAAGATGCCAAAAGCCAAGTGCAGCAAAGCCAAGCTACACCTGGGAGGGTTTCTTGCCCTTTATGTAACTCTGGCTCTGCTGGCACCTCGTCCTCCTGGCTCCCTCAGCTCCGTATTTTTGGCTTTGAGTAGGAAGCTGCATTTGTCAGCCACCCCAAATAGCAGAATGGGGGTGTCAGTGATCCCTGCCAGCGGTTCCGGCCGGGAGGAGGATCCTCCTTGAAGTGCTGCCATCCCTTGTGCTCCCAACCTTGGGGCTGCAGCCCTTCCAAACTGGGAGGGGACAGCAAAGGGCCAGCGCTCGCCAGTGACACCCCCCTCAGCCAGGACCTGCTCTCACGCTTCCTTTTATAGGGATGGAATGCATTTTGGGCTTTTTCTCCTGCTTTCCCTCCCCATCTCCGTGGGAGCAGGTGCAGAGCTGCCCCGGCCAAGGGCAGTAAATGCAATCGCAGAAGTCGCCCAAGCCCACGCTCCGGTCAAACTGGCTCCTCACCACCCCTCCCGGGGGCCTGGAATACACCATTCCCAGTCCATAGTTACTCCACAGCAAGGTGGAACTGTTGGTAAGAAAGTAACCATCGAAACAGCCACAAAACCGAGGGGGCATCAGCAAAGCAAGGAACCTTCTGAAAATCCATCCTTCCCACAATCCTCCCTTTTTTTGTTATCACGGTCCAGCAAAGACCAGCAGGATCTGTGCTCCCTAAATCACACACTGCCAGCGCATTTCTCTCTAACCAAACAAAAAGAAATAAATCGATACAATTTTCCATGCAGTGATTGGTTTTTTTTAATCACCTTTGCAAGAGCAAAGGAGAGATGAAATCAGTTCTGTCTCAGCTGTCACAGCCACAGCACTGGGGATGTGCTGACGGGTACTTTAATTACTCCTATTTATAGGCTCATCAGTTGATATTTCCCAGCTTTTTTCAGTCTCCCTCACAAGTTACAATTTAGGGCTCTGAGCAGAGTAATAGGATTGTTCCGGGCAAGGAGGAAGTTCACAGCCTTGCCAAAAGGTAACTTGTAGCCTTGTTCTCAATGTGAGCAGGGACATCCAGAAAACACAACATAGACTAAAAACCCTCCATACAGTTCAAAAAACCTCAAATCCTACTATAAATGGCCATGGGTTGAAACCAACTTGTCCAGATTCACTGTCTTGAGCAGGAGAGGACAACTTACCCTTGGAGAAATTATAATTTAATGGATACTAACTATAGAGGTGAATCAACCGAAATTGTGGCTGCCCCAGCCCTGGAAGTGTCCAAGGTCAGGTTGGACGAAGCTTGGAGCCACCTGGGAAAATAGAAGGTGTCCCTCCCCATGGCAGGGGATGGAATGGGATGAGCTTTACGGCCACTTCCAACCCAAACCATTCTGGGAACCTCAGAATAGGTCTGTTAAAAAGGATAAATATGTTTAAACGCTTTCCTATGACAATAATTCCTCTAAAGCCCGAGAGCCACCCAAACCTCTGAGCCCAAAAGGACACCGGGTACCAGATAAACATCAAAATACATTAAGGACAGTGAGAAACTGCAACAAAGAGATGGGTTCGGCCGTTTGTCGTCGTGCTTTAACAGTGCCACAAGGGTTTGAAATCAGAGCGAACGCTGGTAACTGATTAGGAACGCAGGTGCGGGGAGCTCAGGAAAACTCGTTTTGCAGCTGGGTCGCGTTTTAGGGTCGGTAAATCAGCGGTGCTGACCCTCGGTGGAACAGGAAGCCGGGGCCTCGGTACCGAGTGGGTCCCACACACGAACGATTCATCCCTCGGCTCCGGCGCTCCATGGGGACACTCACTTGAACCCCCCCCAAAAAGGGGACATCGGGGAGACTCGAAGTCACCCGACCTCTCCAGCCCCGGGAGGCTCCCCTGGGAACGGGCGGGGAGCGGGATCCGGGAGAGGGGACATCCCCCCGGGAAGGGGGGGGGGTGGGAGCTGCAGAAGGGGAACATCCCCCGGGAGCAGACGGGAGGGGGCTCCGGGAGCCGGGACATTCCCCCGGGAACGGGCGGGACGGGCGCTGCCGGAGCGGGTC